>JASDQU010010760.1:4248-17235 GCA_032191745.1 Picea mariana
TGAAGATCAACATAACGATTATCAAAAGCCAAGAGGCAAAGTATACTCTGATAAATCCTGCCCCTATAACTTTCCTTCTGATAATAAGAAAAAGAAAATGAGCATCATGACCACAGGGAAAAAAAATTAAACAGAGGAAGAACACCACCACTATCACTACACAAGAATCCTGTCAAAGAAATATGTCTATTGCTGATCTGTCATAAAAATTACAGAGAAATATTCACTGATATCATTAAAGGATTACAGAGAAAATTTTCTCTGGCTGAAACACAGCCATCACCCAGCAAAGAAAATAAAAATCTCAGCTATGTACCTCTCACAAAGGTCGAGCATTTCCTCACAGCCCAGTCGAACCCTCATTCTGTCTTTTACAAGTGTATAAATACAGAAAATCTCTACATGTCCAGGACTCGCGCTCATTACTCTGCTATCTCAAAATAGAAAGCAGTCACATACAATATAATGCCACCTGTAGATTTTTCTCCAACAGTAAACTAATTGAAAACTGAATTGGTGACTGTTTACTATGACATCTGGCATAGTGGAGGAGGTTTAATGATTTGCTGGTGAAAAGGATGAACGCTGGAGGTTTGTTTAAGTTTTTGCTGGTGCATAGACTGTAACTGCCTCAAAAACTAATGAATGCAGCAGCCTTTGGAGGCTGCCGGTTGTTTGAGACTTGTTGCCAACTGGAGGAAATTGAGTTTAACTTCTGCCATGTGTCCCCTGATTTTTCTCAATCATGCCTCGAATCCTGGATCTTGTCTATACTGGCTAGAGAAGGAGATGCTGGTGAAGTGGAAGTATATGCTGGTCGATCCCATTTCTTTTGTACCCCATCTAGTCATAGCTTGATACCATCAGTTATGAAAACACTGTATCTGTTGATAATGACACAGGTGCAGCAAGCTGCGTGCTCTTGTATAACTAGACTCAGCCATTACCTCAAATTCAGTTGATGCTGAAATAGAGACTTGGACAGACCTTGTTGGTACTGGAACTTTCGGAACTTCATATGCTTCAAATCTTAAAAAAAAATGACCAACAACTTCCTCCTGGTCATGTTGGCCATGAACCTGTTGTGAGAACTTGCACAGCCAAAGTGGCCCTTCACTGACTTCACTGGAGCCAGCCAACAATGCCCTGAAACCTTGCGTAGTGTCCCTGGAATTCTTCACATCTGTAAACATACCTTCCAACTTTGGAGTGAACTAATACCCACTTTCTGTCTTCAATTTCACAATTAGGCTCCTCTCGGCATCATCTGAAACAGTTTTTCGTGACAGAAGACACTTGGCAAAATGCTGCTTATAGTAATTCTCAAAGACATCCTTTTCATGAAGGTAGCAGAACAGCATCGTTACCTGGTCAAGTAATACTTCTACATCATCTTTGCTGACTCCTTTAAGACCCTTCCAAAGTTTATCATCAACAAACAAAGAAATATACTCTGGGGATCCTGCATTCAAATTAATAAAGAATTCAAATGATGAATTCAAAACATATAGAAAAGTTTTATCATTGCTAAATGCCTTTCTAATAATTTCTTCATACTTATCCTTCATATCAAGAAGTCCACTAGATCTTTCATCTTCTCTGGATCAGTTACCAATTGCTTCCCTGTGTCACGTAAATGATAAGTCATAACATCTCAGATGGTTTCCAGCCCAGTTGGAACACAACGAAACAAGCAATACATGCGCCCCAAGTCTTCATACTTGTCACTCACAAGCATACTTACCAATCCAGAGTTCTCCATGTGGACCAGCCGCAGAGAACAATGTTTCTTTAAACCTTTCTTCAACTCAATTTTTGAGACATTCAATCAAAAAAAACCCCTGAAGAATATCAAACTAGGCGCATTTGGCACTGGTTCCTTGTTGCTCTTTTATTGGCATTTGACATCCGAACACTTGGTTGATGTTTCATTTCCACCCGTCGGTACTATGCTACTGCTGATGCAACTCATGCTGGGTGTATTTGGCACTTAGTAACAAACCCACAGTGCTTGCATGGCATCTGGCCAGATCGTGCATCTTTTGTTTTATCAAATGGAAAAATACTTCACATCTGCCTGGGTTTCACTCATATGGGTGTTGTTAAATGGCATAGGTCAGCTTTATTACCCACGAGCATCAAAACAATGTCGTTATCGGTATGGTCCTGCAAATCCTTTAGCCATCTCTCCAAATCTGCATCATCATAGATCAAATTCAATTTAGAAATGATATTGACCTCTTCCTCTGAGGAGTACTCGATAAGAGCAGGACCGCAGAGGGCCTTGACAGCCGCAACATGACGGGGCAGACACACTCGATAAACCTCTCCATGTTGTTTGAAAAACGCTTCAACATCTTCAAGTTTCACATCTTGTGGAACAGGAGCTGCAGCCATAGTCCTCGAATCAACTTGTTTGAATCTGGTATTTTAGTAAGGTCTAAGCACTGCTCATTGCCCTTAAAAACATGTAGGTCTATGTCATTTTGAAGGAATTGTGACTTAGGATCAAAAACCCTCCATTGTCAATAACACTATCGCTCCTTCAACAACATTTGAGGGCTTATCATAGAAAATAAAAATTGGAAAGACCGAGGAACTGTTTCCTCTTCTTCGATATCTCGTTGGCTAAGGGACCCGTGTAAGGTTGGGGCTTGTAATCAAATGCATGCATCTGAGGCAAGAGGAAAGCAGGCTCATGGGTCTTAGCAGAAGATGTCGTTGCCTGGCCAAAATTTGACGCATAAACCCTGGTTGACACCTGGGTGCACATGGCGACTGTGTGTTTTAATTTTTGAAGTTTTTGGGAATTAGTCCCACATGCAGGCGGTAAACTGAACTTCATGCTTTTATATGAACCAAGAGACAGGTTTTATATCGATGAAGTGAGCCCGAGGTATGGGCTTTGGGGTTAGGCGTTGGTGCTGACTTTGGTTTGTGTTTGTTGTAGGTGTATTGGACAATGCTTATACCTTGGTGTCGAGCTTTAGGAGGTTGGCCTAAGGCCAATGTATTTTTTGCTAAAACTTTTGTCACAATATCTTGATAAACCTAACTAAACCCTGCACATAAGCCGAGGGAAAATTTTTTCTCATTTCACCAAAGATAATTTATAAAACCAACCTTACATTTGACCAACAGAAGTAAAATTTTTTTCATTCAAACCCCTTCACAAATGTTTGCCAAAAATGCACCAAAACTTGCTTTGAAACTCGCGCGCCAGTACTCATTGTATGCTTGGTCAGTGTCGGGCGCTTTTCGCCGCCTTCACCACGCGTCGTGAGCGAACACATATGACTGAAAAAGGTAAATATAATTCAGAACATTGATCCCCTATTATATAGGGTTCTAACACAGCTATAAGCTAACAAGCTAGGTGCATTGCGCCATCCTGGATGGAGGCTACCTTGTAGCCTCGCTTTCCCTTCTCTACATTGCCATAGTCCTCCTTTATGCAATGTGCTAGGGAATGATCTGAAATCTTCCCTGAGTAGAACTGATGAGGGTCTGGTCCCTGCATGCTCGATCCTATAATTAAGTGGATCAACACTATATCCACAGTGATGTGCCTGTCGAGCCACAGATCACCTCCATGCTAGCACAAAAGGAGGAGTTTAACGCAAGAGTTAACCTCCTAATGTCAACCAAAATGAGGGATCTCCATCACATTCAAGATCATGGACTATGCCAGCTCCTTAATCCATGACTGGGAGACTATGCATAGATTCTTCCTAGTAGTCTTCATCAGATACCTATGTGGCGCGAGCATGGTGTAGTTCTTGCGGTCGTCGAGGTTAAATTCGTTGCTCTTCAAGGTTGGGATCTGTCCTAACTGGGGTCCAAATACGCATATCCCATTTGGGATGTACGCAGTGATCAACGTGTACTCAAAATCATGTGGGATGTTTTTGCAGTTAACCGTGCCAGCCAAAGGCGGTATGTAATCTGGCAGGACCGATGGGATCTACTTCTTGTTAGCCAGATCGTCGTGGTGCTTGCTCCGCTTCTCAATAGTACGACTAGAAAAACATACAGTCGAGGGGGATTCTTGCAATCCCCCAGTCAACGATGCATGTAGTCCCACAAACATAACTCTCTCAGTCATGAGGTCCACGAGAATCTCCTCCACAGACTTCTCTAATGCGCTAGCTTCCCTCGACATTCACACTTGTAACTAAATAGATCGGGTAGGTGATCATACAAGCAAGGTAATCAAACAGGCGGTGAGGTATATAAAGAACAATGTGATATACAGTTGATTCTCTATTAGCTTACATAATCACGGTTGGAAAAAAGTGGTCCCGACACAGTGTACGACGAGTTAAATAAGCAATGTCGTAATGAGTTCCTCCAATGGGCATGGATGTGTACATCAATGTGAATCTTTCCATTATGGCATGGTCCCAACGGTCCAATGGTGGTCTTTCCATCAATAAATATGTTTCTAGTTGTTCCGAAGCGTTATTCTAATGGTCAAGGTGCCTCCAACAATCATATAGATTCGCTATGGCAAAGTCCAATTCTGTGTTTTTTTTTTATTACGGCAAGCTTCAACTTCTCTGGACCTGCCTCCTTCAAAGTCTTCCTTATGTCCCCTGTAGCTTCATGTAGTTTCTCTAGCCTATCTTTCTTATTATTGATCTTCCTGGCCTTCTTTCCTATGATCTGAGCTTCTCTTACAGTTTCCGGAATCCTCTGTCCATTTGTATTCTTATTTTCTCCTAGCAAAGGGACTTCGCGCTGTTGATGTTCTCTCAAAGGGTTCGAAGGTAATACCTCTTTTCCTACTAGGGCCTAAGTGGACATACTTTCTTCTTGCATGGATAGGTCCTTCAAACCTTTTTTTTCTCTTTCAACCTCGACAACTAATTCTCTTTCCTTCTGTTGCTTCAACTCAATTTCTCGTTATTCTATCAGTCGCTCTATTCTTCTAGCTATGAGATCCCTTAGTTATTTATTTTTCTTTTTTGTAGCTTCCTTCTCTGCTTTCCTTCTAATCTGATCCTTCTCAATCCAAGTATTTCATAACAAAAGTGGAAAATGGGCGTTGTTCTCAATAAACTTAATAACTTCAAACTCTTCTTCAGTTGGTGTTTCATGAGCAATCATAGGTACATTAGTAACTCTTCCACATAAGGTTATCATATTTCCTTTAAAAAATCCTATCATCCCTAATGAAGGTAGCATAGCAGGATTTCCCAAAATTTCCCAAGTGTTTTATGGCATAATGTTCATATGTGTTTCTTCATCCAATACACAGTCTATGTTGAAGTCGTCTATTCTTGTAACTATGCGTTGTTTTTATTTCAGGATCTCTGATAAACTGATGTCTACGTGATCATCCATTATGTAGTTTAACTGTATTAACATAGTCTCTGAATCTTTTCCTGTATGATTCTTTAACATATCCTTAGTCTCCTGACCTTCTTTATAGTTTTCTTGTCTCATGTTCATCTTTTCAACTTTAGCAATCATCCTTGGGAAATCCTCAACCTCATGACCAATATCTTTACAACAAAGAAAAATAGGACATGTACCAGGGAATTCCTTAGCAAGATGTCCCAGTCTTCTACAATTATAACACAGTGTCAATCCTCTCTTTCTTTTACACAATCCCTAGCCCTTCCTGCATTGCGCACTAGGATCACAGTGATGGACCTGCAATCTGCAAAAATTCTTTCTAGGTTCTTGCATCCAATTATTAGTCCAAAAATTCTTTCTATGCATAGGAATAACATATTTTTCTCTATTTCTATCAAATTTATTCATATCAGATCTTTCTTCTAACTGTGCCCTAGCTTTTAGACTAGGAAAAAATCTATCAAACATACCTATATTCATGCTTTCGAAACAAAAATTTCCACTTATCTTACCCTTACCAGAGCACAAATCTTTAAGATCTTACCTCTTTTCTTCAAATCGGCTTTCTTTCTTAGCACAGAGCTTCACAATTCAAGTAGAATATTGCACACTACAACAATAGATCTACACACAAAGTTTTATCTTTTCTTCAATTCCCAGAAATCACAGTTTCAAGTCCCAGCAACAGAACCATTTGTTGGCACAGGGGCATACCCAGGGTTCAATGCTTCAACAACACACCAACAAAACCCTAACTACCAGCCCTTTCAGAAACACCTGCAAAGTAGATGAAGTCTCACCCAAGGTAGAGGCAAAGGGGCTTGCAGGACTCAGGTGTATACAACCAAAGTGGGACACAGATCTGTGATTACAACACTTAGCAGAGCACTTATACAACAATATGCATTAGTTTATGAGTTTCATTCACATCATAGATTAAACCCTTATTATAGATCGATGCAGTAACAATAAAGATAAATTTCTTCCAATCACTTAACACATAGCATTAGTCTAGATATAGCATATTCAACATCAATAGATCACTAAGAATCCATAGATATATCTAACATATATAAATATCAACACACTAAGAAGATAAACAACATAATCAACATCAACAACATTACACAAAGCACATCAAAACACAGGATATACGTGGTTCATCCCAGTGTGGGGCTACGTCCACCAACTTATTCTTCTTCTTTATTAGTCTTTAGTCTTCTTACATTCAGTTGCTTCTGTGCACAAATCCACAGAGCCTAGCTTCACAATGGACAGGTGATATACGTACTGAGCGCCAGATCCACCTTCCCAAAATCAGGTCAAGGCATAGGGCCTACTCCTTATCAACACAGAGCCTTACTTTACACAGTCTGTTCACAAAGCAACTTACAATCACTTGCACTTAGCTCTGCAAGTCTTAACATATTCTCACACAAAGCCAATACTTCTTGCACTAAGCCAACAACAACTCAAAATAGCACATAGCTAGAACTTCATGCACATAGCCAATGAGTAACTACTCTTACATCGCTTGGATACTACTTATTTATACATTACAAAAAGGCCTAATCATGGGTAAACCCATAGGATGACATCCCTTAACCCATTACATAAACCCTAAAATCCCTTTACTGGGTCCCCAATCCCACAAAACAAGCGATATATCACGATCTCAGCTCCGCCTGGGCGCTCCATATTTGACCAGCCTATCGAAGTCCCAAAAATGGTCAAAAACGACCAATGTTTCTTCAAAACTTGGTCAAGGGCCAACACCTTTCCTTCATTTTCCTTGCCTTTCCTTCACTTTTCTTTCCTTGCCTTCACTTTCCTTGCCTTTTCCATGCCATGCCATGCCATTCCATAGCATTCCATTCCTTTCCTTCACTTGCCTTGCCTTGCCTTCACTTTCCTTGCCTTGCCTTGCCTTGCCTTCACTTTCCTTGCCTTACCTTTCCTTCACTTGCCTTTCCTTACCTTCACTTTTATTGCCTTCACTTGCCTTTCCTTACCTTGCCTTTCCTTCACTTTCATTGCCTTTCCTTCACTTGTCTTTCCTTTCCCTCACTTTCCTTGCCTTGCCTTCATTTTCCTTGCATTTCCTTCACTTGCCTTGCCTTGCCTTCACTTGCATTTACTTCTCTTGTATTTCCTTTTCCATGCCTTTCCTTCACTTGCCTTTCCTTTCCTTCACGTGCCTTGACTTTCCTTCACTTTCCTTTCCTTGCCTTCATTTTCCTTGCCTTTCCTTCACTTGTCTTGCCTTCACTTGCCTTGCCTTGTATTAACTTTCCTTTTCTTCACTTGTCTTTCCTTGCCTTGCCTTGCCTTGATTTGCCTTGCCTTGCCTTCACTTTCCTTGCTCTGCCTTCACTTGCATTGCCTTCACTTGTCTTTCCTTTTCCATGCCATGCCATGTCATTCCATAACATGCGATGCCTTTCCTTCACTTTCAGTTCCTTTCCTTCACTTTCCTTGTCTTTCCTTCACTTGCCTTGCCTTCCCTTGCCTTGCCTTCACTTGCCTTGCCTTGCCTTCACTTTTCTTTCCTTTTCCATGCCATGCCATTTCATTCCATAGCATGCAATTCCTTTCCTTTCACTTGACTTTCCTTGCCTTGCCTTCACTTGCATTTCCTTTCCTTCACTTGCCTTGCCTTTCCTTCACTTTCCATGCCATGGCTTTCCTTCACTTGCCTCGCCTTGCCTTCACTTGCCATGCCATGCCTTTCCTTCACTTGCCATGCCTTTCCTTCACTCGCCTTGCCTTATCACTTTCCATGCTATTCCTTTCCTTCACTTTCCTTATAACTTTCCATGTCTTTCCTTCACTTGCCTTGCCATGAATGCCTTGCATAACCATATGTAATAAGAACTAAGCAAAAAACTAGTGTTGGAGATACTCCAACAAATGATTTTATGGTGGACAGAATGACATCAGAGGGCCCCTCCTAGTTGAAACCCGGTGCTCTTGATATAATGAAACTGATGGTTCACCCATTTGAGTCCCAGTTTTAGTTTTATCATGAATTGCAACTCGCCTCTTCAAGTCATTCAGGGACATGTGGCCAATTTGGTTTGGGGGCATAGAATACAAATCAGGTAGCACAAAAGAGTTTCGTAAGCTCCTAAAATTCTATTTTTCCAAGGCACACGTAAATACACTACCCACAAATTCCTAACACATTGTTCTTGAAAACCAACCCCCTCTTCATAAATTGCATTATGCCTCATTGACCAAAACCCCAGTGTCGGAGACAACCCAAAAAAAAACATTATGGTGAATGGAATGACAGAAGAGGCCCCCCCCTAGTTGAAACTCAGTGCTCTGGATCCAATGCAACTGACAATTCACCCATCTGAGTCTCGGTTTGAGTTTTATCATGAATTGCAACTCACCTCTTCAGGTCATTCAAGGACATGTGGTCAATCTGGTCCGGGGGCATAAAATACAAATCAAGTGGCATAATGGAGTTATGTAAGCTCCCACAAGTCTATTTGTCCAAGGCCCACGTGAATACACTACCCACAAATTCTTGAAACGGTGTTCTTGAAAATCGACCACCTCTTCAAAAATTGCACTATACCTCATTGATCAAAACCCTAGTGCTAGAGATACTCCAACAAATAATTTTACGGTGGATGGAATGATAGAGGAGGGTCCCCCTAGTTAAACCCAGTGCTTTGGATCCAATGCAACTGACAGTTCACCCATCCGAGTCCTGGTTTGAGTTTTATCGTGAGTTTCAACTCATCTCTACAAGTCATTCAGGGACATGTGGTCAATCTGGTCCGGGGGCATAAAATACAAATCAAGTGGCATAATGGAGTTTTTTAAGATCCCACAAGTCTATTTTTCCAAGGCCCATGTGAATACACTACCCACAAATGCTTGAAATAATGTTCTTGAAAATCGACCACTTCTTCAGAAATTGCACTATGCCTCATTGACCAAAACCCTAGTGCCAGAGATACTCTAACAAATGATTTTCCAATGGATGGAATGATAGCAAAGGGGACCCCCTAGTTAAAAATCAATTATCTGGATCCAATGAAACTGACAGTTCTCCCATCAAAGTCTCGGTTTGAGTTTTATCACGAGTTGCAACTCACCTCTTCATGCCATTCAAGGACATGTGGACAATTTGGTCCGGGGGCATAAAATACAAACCAAGTGGTATAACGGAGTTCCATAAGCTCCCACAAGTCTATTTGGTTGAGGCACACACAAATACACTACCCAAAAATTCTCAACATAGTGTTCTTGAAAATAGACCCCCTCTTCAGAAATTGCACTATGCCTCATTGAACAAAACCATAGTGTCGGAGATACTCCAATTTTTTTTTTCAATTAATGGAATGATAGCAAATCCCCCCCCCCTAGTTGAAACCCAATGCTTTAGTTCCAATGTAACTGATAGTTCACCCATTCGAGTCCCAGTTTGATATTATTGCAAGTTGCAACTCACCTCTTCAAGCCATTTAGGGACATGTGGCCAATTTGGTCTGGGGGCATAAAATACAAACCGAGTGGCATAACAGTGTTTCCTAACCTTCCAAAAGTCTATTTGGCCAAGGCCCACATGAATACACTACCCACAAATGCCCAACACAGTGTTCTTGAAAATCGACCACCTCTTCATAAATTGCACTATGCCTCAATGACCAAAAACCCTAGTGTTAGAGATACTCCAACAAATGGTTTTTCGGTGGACAGAATGATAGCGGAGGGGACCCCTAGTTAAAACCCAATGATTGGGATCCAATGCAACTAACGGTTCACCCATCCGAGTTTCGGTTTGAGTTTTATCATGAGTTGAAACTTGTCTCTTCAATTCATTCAGGGACATGTGGCCAATTTGGTCTGTGGGAATTAAATACAAACCGAGTGGCATAACGAAGTTTCGTAAGCTCCCACAAGTCTATTTGACCAAGGCCCATGCGAATACACTACCCACAAATTCCTGACACATTTTTCTTGAAAATCGACCACCTCTTCAAAAATTGCACTATGCCTCATTGACCAAAACACTAATGTCGAATATACTCCAAAAAAAGGTTTTTTGGTGGCTGAAATGACAGTGGAGGGTTCACCCTAGTTGAAACTTAGTTCTCTAGATCCAATGCAACTTATTGTTCTCCCATCTGAGTCTATGTTTTAGTTTTATCACAATTTACAACTCGCCTCTTCAATCCATTTAGGGACATGTGGCCAATTTGGTCTGGGAGCATAAAATCCAAACTGAGCAGCATAACGAAGTTTCGTAAGCTCCCACAAGTATATTTTTCCAAGGCCCACGTGACTACACTACCCAAAAATTATTGTTACAGTGTTCTTGAAAATCGACCTCCTCTTTAGAAATTGCACTATGCCTCATAGACCAAAACATTAGAATTCTCATGAAAGTATTTTTATATAAGAAATATGGGATAACAAGTTGTATAATTACATGATTAATGAATCCTTTGATTGTAATTTTTACGTAATAATCCTTTGATGGCATGGCAAGTGAATGCAAGGTAAGGAATGGAACGTTAAGGCAAGGCATGACAAGTGAAGTCATGGCATGGAAATATATGGTATGGAAAGACAAGACGTGGAAAGTGAAGGCAAGGAAAGGCATGGAAAAGAATGGCATGGTATGGAAAAGGCAAGGCATGCCAAGTGAATAAAAGGAAAGGCATGGAATGGCCTGGCATTTCATGGCATGGCAAGGCATGGGATGGAAAGAGAAGACATGGCAAGTGAAGGCAAGGCAAGGCATGGAAAGGCATGGCATGGCAAGGCATATCATACCATACCATACCAAGGAAAGGCAGTGCAAACCATACCAAGACAAGGCATACCATACCATAGCATACCATTTCCAATGCATACCATACAATTTCCAATGACAATGCCAATGCATACCATACCATTTCTAGTGCATACCAAACCATTTCTATTGCATACCATTTCCATTTCCAATGCATACCATACCATAGCATACCATTGCCAATGCATACCATTCACAATTTATACCATACCATTTCCAATGCATACCATACAAGGCAATGGTATTGTCATTGCATATCGTTGCATGGTATTGCAATGGTATGCATAGGCAATGATATTGCCTTTGTATACCATTGTATATTATTTCAATACCATTGGTATGCATAGGAAATACTATTCGTATGCATAGGAAATGGTATTGTCTTTGAATACCATTGCATACAAGCCAATTGTATGCAACGACAATACTATTTCCTATGCATACCATTGTAATACCGTGCAATGGTATGAAAAGGCAATACCATTGCCTATGCATACGGTATTTCAATGGTATGAAAAGGCAATACTATTGCCTATGCATACCAAAGGTATGCATAGGAAATGGTATTGCCTTTGCATACCATTTCATACCATTGCAGTACTTGCCTATGCATACCATTGCATACCATTGCAATATCATGCAATTGTATGCATAGGAAATGGTATTGCCTTTGCATACCATTGAATGGTATTGCAATGGTATGCAATGGTATACAAAGGAAATATCATTGTCTATGCATACCATTGCATACCATTGCAATGGAATTCATAGGCATTGGTATTGCCTTTGCATACCATTTCATGGTATTGCAATGGTATGCATAGTAAATGGTATTTCTTTTGCATACCATCGCATGGTATTGCAATGATATGCAATGGTATGCATGGGAAATGGTATTGCCTTTCCATACCATTGCAATACCATTGCCATGGTATGCAACAGAAATACCATTTCCTATGCATACCAATGGTATGCATAGACATACCAATTTCCTATGGATACCAATGGTAAGCATAGGCATTGGTATTGCAATGGTATGCATAGGAAATGGTATTGTCGTTGCATACCATTGCATGGTATGCAATGGTATGCATAGGAAATGGTATTGTTATTTCTTACCATGGAAATGGTATGCAATGGTATGCAAAAGGAATTACCATTGCATATGCACACCATTGCATACCATTGCAATGGTATGCATAGGAAATGGTACTTCCTTTGCATACCATTACATACCATTGCAATACCATTGTCATGGTATGCAATGGCAATACCATTTCCTATGCATACCATTGCAATGGTATGCCTTTGCAATGGTATACTTGAGAATCCCTAAGACAACTACTACTAAAACCCTAAGACAATTTAAACCCTAAAAATAACCTATAAATAGAGCCCCTCTTGTGGATGATACACAATTCATTCCATGTAAAAGTGATGGCTTACTTGAGAGTCAAGATAGTGTGAGAGAGACAACTTGAAATAGTTGCAATCATCAACAAGTCAATATACACATTGTGCAGGTAATGAAAATGTATCATAGATATAAAATTTGGAAATTCATAATTAGTATCTTTTTCAAGTTTTACATTTTGAATATCACATCATTTATTATCTATAAGATGTACTATACTAGCACAACCACATAAAAGTAGTTGATCTTTTTTTCCATTAGAAAATTTCTATATATATTTAATATATGTTGTTCTCAAAATGAGTACATGTGGTCAAATACAATGCCAACTAGTGGTATTCAACATAGTATATACCACCACCACAATCAGAAAAATATGTATTACATAGTTCCGGTA
>JASDQU010010760.1:19264-39353 GCA_032191745.1 Picea mariana
TTACCTTTCCTTCACTTGTCTTTCCTTTCCCTCACTTTCCTTGCCTTGCCTTCATTTTCCTTGCATTGCTTTCACTTGCCTTGCCTTGCCTTCACTTTCATTTACTTCTCTTGTATTTCCTTTTCCATGCCTTTCCTTCACTTGCCTTTCCTTTCCTTCACGTGCCTTGACTTTCCTTCACTTTCCTTTCCTTGCCTTCATTTTCCTTGCCTTTCCTTCACTTGCATTGCCTTCACTTGCCTTGCCTTGCCTTCACTTTCCTTTTCTTCACTTGTCTTCCCTTGCCTTGCCTTGCCTTCATTTTCCTTGCCTTGCCTTCACTTTCCTTGCCTTGCCTTCACTTTTCTTTCCTTTTCCATGCCATGCCATGTCATTCCATAACATGCCATGCCTTTCCTTCACTTTCATTTCCTTTCCTTCACTTTCCTTGTCTTTCCTTCACTTGCCTTGCCTTCCCTTGCCTTGCCTTCCCTTGCCTTGCCTTCACTTGCCTTGCCTTGCATTCACTTGTCTTTCCTTTTCCATGCCATGCCATTTCATTCCATAGCATGCAATTCCTTTCCTTCACTTGCCTTTCCTTTCCTTCACTTGACTTTCCTTGCCTTGCCTTCACTTGCATTTCCTTTCCTTCACTTGCCTTGCCTTGCCTTCACTTTCCACGCCATGGCTTGCCTTCACTTGCCTCGCCTTGCCTTCACTTGCCATGCCATGCCTTGCCTTCACTTGCCATGCCTTTCCTTCACTTGCCTTGCCTTATCACTTTCCATGCTATGCCTTTCCTTCACTTGCCTTATAACTTTCCATGTCTTTCCTTCACTTGCCTTGCCATGAATGCCTTGCCTAACCATATGTAATAAGAACTGAGAAAAAATCTAGTGTTGGAGATACTCCAACAAATGATTTTATGGTGGACAGAATGACAACAGAGGGCCCCTCCTAGTTGAAACCCGGTGCTCTTGATATAATGAAACTGATGGTTCACCCATCTGAGTCCCAGTTTTAGTTTTATCGTGAATTGCAACTCGCCTCTTCAAGTCATTTAGGGACATGTGGCCAATTTGGTCTGGGGGCATAAAATAAAAATTAAGTGGCACAAAAGAGTTTTGTAAGCTCCTAAAATTCTATTTTTTCAAGGCACACGTGAATACACTACCCACAAATTCCTAACACATTGTTCTTAAAAATCGACCCCCTCTTCAGAAATTTCATTATGCCTCATTAACCAAAACCCCAGTGTCGGAGACAACCCAACAAAAAACATTATGGTGGATGGAATGACAGAAGAGCCCCCCCCCTAGTTGAAACTCGGTGCTCTGGATCCAATGCAACTAACAATTCACCCATCCGAGTCTCAATTTGAGTTTTATCATGAATTGCAACTTGCCTCTTCAAGTCATTCAAGTACATGTGGTCAATCTGGTCCGGGGGCATAAAATACAAATCAAGTGGCATAATGGAGTTATGTAAGCTCCCACAAGTCTATTTGTCCAAGGCCCACGTGAATACACTACCCACAAATTATTGAAACGGTGTTCTTGAAAATCGACCACCTCTTCAAAAATTACACTATGCCTCATTGACCAAAAACCTAGTGCTAGAGATACTCCAACAAATAATTTTCCGGTGGATGGAATGATAGCGGAGGGTCCCCCTAGTTAAACCCAATGCTTTGGATCCAATGAAACTGATAGTTCACCCATCCGAGTCCTAGTTTGAGTTTTATCGTGAGTTTCAACTCATCTCTACAAGTCATTCAGGGACATGTGGTCAATCTGGTCTGGGGGCATAAAATACAAATCAAGTGGCATAAAGGAGTTTTTTAAGATCCCACAAGTCTTTTTGTCCAAGGCCCATGTGAATACACTACCCACAAATGCTTGAAACAATGTTCTTGAAAATCGACCACTTCTTCAGAAATTGCACTATGCCTCATTGACCAAAACCCTAGTGCCAGAGATACTCCAACAAATGATTTTCCAATGGATGGAATGATAGCGAAGGGGACCCCCTAGTTAAAACTCAGTTATCTGGATCCAATGAAACTGACAGTTCTCCCATCAAAGTCTTGGTTTGAGTTTTATCACGGGTTGCAACTCACCTCTTCATGCCATTCAGGGACATGTGGCCAATTTGGTCCGGGGGCATAAAATACAAAAAAAGTGGTATAATAGAGTTCCATAAGCTCCCACAAGTCTATTTGGTCGAGGCACACACAAATACACTACCCAAAAATTCTCAACATAGTGTTCTTGAAAATAGACCCCCTCTTCAGAAATTGCACTATGCCTCATTGACCAAAACCATAGTGTCGGAGATGCTCCAATTTTTTTTTTCAATTAATGGAATGATAGCGAATGCCCCCCCCCTAGTTGAAACCCATTTCTTTAGTTCCAATGTAACTGACAGTTCACCCATTCGAGTCCCAGTTTGATTTTATTGCGAGTTGCAACTCACCTCTTCAAGCCATTTAGGGACATGTGGCCAATTTGGTCCGGGGGCATAAAATAAAAACCGAGTGGCATAGTAGTGTTTCCTAACCTCCCAAAAGTCTATTTGGCCAAGGCCCACGTGAATACACTACCCACAAATGCCCAACACAGTGTTCTTGAAAATCGACCACCTCTTCATAAATTGCACTATGCCTCAATGAACAAAAACCTAGTGTCAGAGATACTCCAACAAATGGTTTTTCGGTGGACAGAATGATAGCAGAGGGGACCCCTAGTTAAAACCCATTGCTTGGGATCCAATGCAACTGACGGTTCGCCCATCCGAGTTTCAGTTTGAGTTTTATCATGAGTTGAAATTTGTCTCTTCAATTCATTCAGGGACATGTGGCCAATTTGGCCTGGGGGAATTAAATACAAACCGAGTGGCATAACGGAGTTTTGTAAGCTCCCACAAGTTTATTTGACCAAGGTCCATGCGAATACACTACCCACAAATTCCTGACACAGTTTTCTTGAAAATCGACCACCTCTTCAGAAATTGAACTATGCCTCATTGACCAAAACACTAATGTCGAATATACTCCAAAAAAAGGTTTTTTGGTGGCCGAAATGATAGTGGAGGGTTCACCGTAGTTGAAACTTAGTGCTCTAGATCCAATGCAACTTATTGTTCTCCCATCTGAGTCTATGTTTGAGTTTTATCACAATTTACAACTCGCCTCTTCAATCCATTTAGGGACATGTGGCCAATTTGGTCTGGGAGCATAAAATCTAAACTGAGTAGCATAACGTAGTTTCGTAAGCTCCCACAAGTATATTTTTCCAAGGCCCACGTGACTACACTACCCAAAAATTATCGTTACAGTGTTCTTGAAAATCGACCTCCTCTTTAGAAATTACACTATACCTCATTGACCAAAACATTGGAATTCTCATGAAAGTATTTTTATATAAGAAATATGGTATAACAAGTTGTATAATTACATGATTAATGAATCCTTTGATTGTAATTTTTACGTAATAATCCTTTGATGGCATGGCAAGTGAATGCAAGGAAAGGAATGGAAAGTGAAGGCAAGGCATGACAAGTGAAGTCATGGCATGGAAATATATGGTATGGAAAGACAAGACATGGAAAGTGAAGGAAAGGAAAGGCATGAAAATAATGGCATGGTATGGAAAAGGCAAGGCATGCCAAGTGAATAAAAGGAAAGGCATGGAATGGCCTGGCATTGCATGGCATGGCAAGGCATGGGATGGAAAGAGAAGACATGGCAAGTGAAGGCAAGGCAAGGCATGGAAAGGCATGGCATGGCAAGGCATATCATACCATACCATACCAAGGAAAGGCAGTGCAAACCATACCAAGACAAGGCATACCATACCATAGCATATCATTTCCAATGCATACCATAGCATTTCCACTGACATTGCCAATGCCAATTCATGTGGTACCATACCATACCATTGCCAATGCATACCATACAATTGCCAATGACAATGCCAATGCATACCATACCATTTCTAGTGCATACCAAACCATTTCCAATGCATACCATTTCCATTTCCAATGCATACCATACCATAGCATACCATTGCCAATGCATACCATTCGCAATTTATACCATACCATTTCCAATGCATACCATACAAGGCAATGGTATTCTCATTGCATACCATTGCATGGTATTTCAATGGTATGCATAGGAAATGATATTGCCTTTGTATACCATTGTATATTATTGCAATACCATTGGTATGCATAGGAAATACTATTCGTATGCATAGGAAATGGTATTGTCTTTGAATGCCATTGCATACAAGGCAATTGTATGCAACGAAAATACTATTTCCTATGCATACCATTGCAATACCATGCAATGGTATGCAAAGGCAATACCATTGCCTATGCATACGGTATTTCAATGGTATGCAATGGTATGCAAAGACAATACTATTGCCTATGCATACCAATGGTATGCATAGGAAATGGTATTGCCTTTGCATACCATTGCATACCATTGCAATATCATGCAATTGTATGCATAGGAAATGGTATTTCCTTTGCATACCATTGCATGGTATGCAATGGTATGCAATGGTATACAAAGGAAATATCATTGTCTATGCATACCATTGCAATGGAATTCATAGGCATTGGTATTGCCTTTGCATACCATTTCATGGTATTGCAATGGTATGCATAGTAAATGGTATTTCTTTTGCATACCATCGCATGGTATTGCAATGGTATGCAATGGTATGCATGGGAAATGGTATTGCCTTTCCATACCATTGCAATACCATTGCCATGGTATGCAACAGAAATACCATTTCCTATGCATACCAATGGTATGCATAGGCATACCAATTTCCTATGCATACCAATGGTAAGCATGGGCATTGGTATTTCCTTTTCATACCATTGCATGGTATTGAAATGGTATGCATAGGAAATGGTATTGTCGTTGCATACCATTGCACGGTATGCAATGGTATGCATAGGAAATGGTATTGTCATTTCTTACCATGGAAATGGTATGCAATGGTATGCAAAAGGAATTACCATTGTGTATGCACACCATTGCATACCATTGCAATGGTATGCATAGGAAATGGTACTTCCTTTGCATACCATTGCAATACCATTTTCATGGTATGCAATGGCAATACCATTTCCTATGCATACCATTGCAATGGTATGCCTTTGCAATGGTATACTTGAGAATCCCTAAGACAACTACCACTAAAACCCTAAGACAATTTAAACCCTAAAAATAACCTATAAATAGAGCCCCTCTTGTGGATGATACACAATTCATTCCATGTAAAAGTGATGGCTTACTTGAGAGTCAAGATAGTGTGAGAGAGACAACTTGAAATAGTTGCAATCATAAACAAGTCAATATACACATTGTGCAAGTAGTGAAAATGTATCATAGATATAAAATTTGGAAATTCATAATTAGTACCTTTTTCAAGTTTTACATTTTGAATATCGCATCATTGATTATCTATAAGATGTACTATACTAACACAACCACATAAAAGTAGTTGATCTTTTTTTCCATTAGAAAATTTCTATATATATTTAATATATGTTGTTCTCAAAATGAGTACATGTGGTCAAATACAATGCCAACTAGTGGTATTCAACATAGTATATACCACCACCACAATCAGAAAAATATGTATTACATAGTTCCGGTATAAACTTGGAGATATTATTTAGTATCTACCCCTATATATCAGTCCAAAATTGCAAATGTAATTGCATTAGTATAGTCTAAAATATCTACAGTCATGTACAAAATAAATACCAGAGATAACTCAAAAAAGTAAAGAAGTTAAAGACTTCCCCATCTACTATCTATATTAGATGTATAGATGGAGAGTAAGTGGGGGGGGCTCCTGGCAATCCTGCCATTTGTTGAAGTGGATCCTCCCTTCCGGAACCTGTGGATATTTTTTTAAAAGTGTGTCAGCTTCCACACTATCTTCCCTGTATATGTGCTCAATTTTAATATATTTGAAGAGTGTAATGAGTGTCCTAATCTTGATCTCCATCCAGCCCATAAGATATGTAAAAAAAATATTACACTTATGGTTTAACCAATCCACTACAATTTTGGAATCCCCAAGTAACTGAAGTTGGTCAATGTCAAGTCTGTGTGCTATAGTTAATGAGGCCCACAAACCAAGAAGTTCTGCCCTGGTATTTGTTCCCATCCTATAATTAAAGGTCCACCTGTAGATAGTATTCCCCCCATTTTTTATGATACCTCCAACTCCACTCAGAGTGCCATTATTTTGTGCAACACCATCGAACCAACAAATATTTTGCATGTAAAGATCAGGGTTTTTTTTTCCTTTTGGGAAAATGAGAGAGTGGATATCGAGCACTAGTGGCTTCCATCAAACCTTGAGTCTGATATATTACTCCCTAGATAGTTGTTGTACAGGATTCAAAAATGCACTTGTTCCTTGCCAACCAAATATACCAACACGTCAATGTAGGTATATTTCACAGAGATTTCTCCATCTTATGCCAATTTTCTAAACAAAGTATTAGAGAACTACCTCCCCAAATTGTAGTAAAATAATAATCAGTTGACGAGGAATTCCAAATTTGTTGAGTGAAAGTACAGCTTACAAAAATATAGAAAATTGTCTCCTCCTCCCTCTTGCACAAAGAAAAAACACTCGGACCTTCACAGCCTCTTTTTTTCATATTTTCCCATGTAAGTATTTTATTCTTCAACGCTAGCCACGTAAAGAGTTTGATATTGTGTGCCAGATTCCAAGTCCAAAGTTGTCTTCGCCATCTTGATATTTGGTTTGGCCAATATTCCTAAGCCAATGCATTATATACATTTTTAACAGTGATAATCCCCGAGTGATCACCACCTGACCATATAATTAAATATTCTTTGGGTTGAAGTTGGATCCTACAAAGAATGAGTGCCTTGCATAATGAAAAATCAATTCATCAATCATATTCCCAGTAAGTTCTAATTCATCACATGATTTCCATTGATTAGTTATAAAGCCCATAGATGCTTGTGTAGATTCCTGATATAAATAACTAACTTTGTGTGCCTTTAGTTCCCCTCGAAGTTCTGAAGATAAAATGGAGGAATTTTCGATTCCCAAGATCTTATCCAAACCAATTATAATGGAGGTGACATTCCCAAGTTTCCAACTAATCCAATGGGTAATGATAGGTAACAACCTCAACAAGTTTTTCCATATCTGCAAAGAAGCTAGTTGGAGAGGTGAAGCCGACCTTAGACAAGTTGCCACAGAATAATATGGAAGGTATTTATCCTTGATCACTTGTTTCCAAATACCTTCCTTAAACAAATCTTGCCACAATGAATTTGTTGCCAGGGCACGATTAAAAAGAAAGAGATTCTAAAGACCCCAATCACCGAGATGTTTCATTTTTGCTAACGTCTCCCATCTACAGAGATGTATTCCCTATGTCTTTCCACCCCCCTACCAAAGAAATTCAAAGATAATATTACGGATATTAGAGAGAACAGAGACCAGTATCATCGGTAGGGCCATCCAATATACAGATTGTGTTTCAAGTACCGATTTTGCAAGTGTATAACGGCCACCAAGTGTCAACCATTGGTTGCACCACTGTTTGATCCTCTTTTCAAATTTTACTATAAGCCACCTCCAGTCCTCAAGCATACTCTTCTAAGCTTTTAAATGGTACCCCAAGTAACGAAATCCCACAGATAGTTCCTCAAAATTAAATGAAAACATAGTTCTAAACTTCTCCAAAGTTTCTCCATGGATCCCACAAAAATGGAAAGTCAATTTTTGTGGGCTAAATTTTAATACCAATGCACAATAGAATAGTTCCAACAAAGATTTGATCACCTTCTATTCATCCAGAGAGTCCTTAGACATAATAAGAACATCATGAACAAAAATAAGATGAAGGACTTTAATAATACTTGAAACCTTGACTCCAGTTAGTTTGCCTTATGCTTGTCCTTTTTTTTAAAGTAGACTGATGCTTTCCATAACAAGAATAAAAAGCAAAGGCGAGAGTGGGAATCCTTGTCGCAATCCATGTTCTCTAGAGAAGAAATTTGAAGCCTTCCCATTGATCAGTACCGCAGATGAGGATCTAACCACACAGTTCATAATCCAATTTATAGAGTGAACACTAAACCCAGTTTGTACTAAGATCAGACGAAGGAAATCCCAATTAACATAGTCATATGCTTTTCTTAAATCCAGTTTAAGAACCAATGATTTTTTTTTCCTAGATTTGATACTGTGCATACTTTCTTGCATTGTACCAATGGCATCCAAAATTTTCCTTCCCTTTAAGAACCCAAGTTGTTCACTCAAAAGTTACCTCGATAAAACAAGTTTAATCCTAATTGCAATTACCTTAGATATCAACTTGTAACAAAGTTTGCAAAGCACAATAGATCTATAATCCCCAAAGGTCCTAGGATTATTATCCTTTGGAATCAGCACCAAGAAAGTAGTATTTAAAGAACTTTTAATCCTCCCTCTAATCCTTGTGTCTTCAACTAAATCCAATAGGTCATCCCCCACAACATCAATTTTTTTTTATAAAAATCAACCATCCATCCATCTGGTCCTGAACTTTTTTCAATTGAAAAGATTTTTAGAATATCCCAAATTTATTGTTTAGTAACCGATCTATCAATTAGACTAGATTCCTCAGTAGAAATGAAGCATGGAAATAGTCAGACAAGATCTAATTGATCCACAGGAGAAATAAATGGATCCTTCAAAAATAACTTTTTGAAGTATCTGTTTCCCTCTACCTTTAGTGCATCTTTTCCTCTATGTTATTGTCCTAGATCATCCCATATTTCCCACATATGCTTTTGATTCCTCTTCGCACTAGCGAATTTATGGAAATACTTAGTATTATGGTCTCCACATTTTAACCATATTTCACGACTATTTTGTTGCCAATGTTCTTCATCAATGAGTAGAAGTTGGTTACATTTAGTCTCCATAGACTTTAATATACAATCACTGAAACAATACAACCCAGACCTTGGTAAATTTTTTAAAGTAACCTTGATCTCCTCCTCAAGTGTGGTAAGTCTTTTTTTTTGTTCACACCTTCTATGTTTGTCCCATGATTTAATCTGAGCCTTTAATACTTTCAGTGTCCAAACAAAACTGATCTAGGCATTTATTTCCATTAAAAAGTCTAGATCTCGCCAAACATCACTAGCAATGGGCGCGAATTATGCCTCATTCAACCAAGAAGGATTTAATTTAAATGGATAAGCCATCGAGAATTGTTGAAAATCAAACTGTGCAACCATAGGAGCATGATCTGATACAAAAGGAAGGTCCACCCAAGACCGAAACTTGCCCACATCATTTAGAAGACTTTACAAGACAAGTACTTGATCCAGGAGCTTAGAAATTCTATCCAAACTACTTCTATCATTCCTACAGGTAGGCACAATCTCATATGGTACCAACTCAATCAAGTGATGATCCAACAACATACCTTTGAAATAGTCTACTTGTTTATCCAGTTGTGTTGTCTCACCCTAGAATTCATCAACTCCTATAGTAAAATTTAAGTCTCCAGCAAGAATCAAGTTCTTAGTATCTAGCAGACCCCCCAAAGCCACCCAATACCAAAATATGTTTCTCTCAACATAGGGCGCATGAACATTTAAAAAACATATATCCTATTTATTTTCAAGTGAGATGTATTTTAGAATAATACCCCCACAGCAAAGTGAAGGAACCAACAAAAATTTATTTGGGTCCCAAGCTGCCAGGAGCCCACCTGAATTTCCCACGAAGTTGACCACGCAAGTGTACCAATTTGGAACAAACATAGTTCACCATAAAGACACAAGCCTTCTCCTTGTATAGAAGTGTCTCATGTAATAGGATCACATCTAGTTTTACTTTCCTACAAACTCTACACATGGAGGCTTGTTTTAGGGTCCCCCCCACCCCTTGAATGTTTAGGGATAAAAGGATAATGATTTGGCTCGAGAAAGGGATTGCATGCCTCTAAGATCCCCAAAGTTTGTATCAGTAGAAGAGTTTTCAATAGGTGTGTTCACCGAGAATATATCCCGCTTTCAGGCGCTTCTCGTCTTAATCGGGGAAGTCTCAAGTCCCAAACATTTTGACCAAGCATAACTAGATCTTGCCCCCCCACTTCGGAGTTCGAAAAGGTTCACCAAATCTGTAGAACCTGGCAATGATAAAATACTTTTTCCTTGATAGGTCATGAGTGGAACTATGGTTTCGACCTCCCGAATAAGGGGAATTGATGACTCCAATGTCTCCCCAAGTGAACAGTCACCAGGATCATCTTCTCGATAGACAAAAATTAAATAAGTCTCAGCCCCCCCCCAAGCTTCCCCCACCTGATATTTCTTGTGTAAGGCTTGATGTTATGTTATGGAGGCCCCCACCTCCAAAATAGGACTATCATAGGCTAAGAGGCACACCCTAGGTTCTGATCAAGTGGAGTGGGACCTTACCAAGTCGTTGACAGACTTGATAACACCCTGTGCCAAGGTAAGGTCACCCAGAGGCGCATAACCCAACTCAGATGATATAAGGTTTTGTAAAGACATTGTAACACTCAATGAGACTGGAATAGGGTCACATGGAGTAAAAATAGACTCATCCCCCAGCTATGACGATGCATCCAAGGCGAGCTTTTCCCAAGAAGTGAGAGAATTAAAAAAACTAGGACAATGAACTTTTAGTTTACCTTTAAGAGTGTTTGAACTCGATCCATTTGGGGAGTCTGAGGACACAGGACAAGGTACATCACGATCAGTGGAGACAAACTCTGGTGAATCACTTCTCTGCATTTTTAGCAGACTAGAGTTCTTAGACTCTTCCTCCTCTACATAACCCTGACAGGAGTTTCTCAGGTGTCTCGTATTTCGACAGAGGGTACAATGGAGCGGCAATCCTAGGTAATCAAGTCTCTGAGAAAATAATTGATCCTACCATTGAATGTCCAGTATTTCCAACAAACTAGAATGTATATCCACCTCTACCAAAATCCTTGCAAGTTTTCATTCTGGTGCACACAGAGAATTTTCATCAACACCTATAAAGCGTCCCAGTGAATTTTCAATGGTTCTTAACGCTTTCTTATTCCACAAATTTAATGGAAGCTCAGGAAGAAAAATCCACAAGTGCCTAAATTGGAAGTATGCTTGCATAGGATCGAAATAGATCCTCCATCTTTTCAGCATCAAACTCCCACCATAAAAAGGCCAAATCCTACCAAGTGTTTTCTCAACACCCTTCGACAAGTGAAAGTTGAAGCCAAACCAACCTCGCAGGAGATAGCACAAGTCCACTATATAGCCTAACAAAGGACACCAATTCACCTTCTTCCAGGAATGTAATGGGGTGGTGCAATGCGAATGGTAGGAGAAATTACCAACGAGAGCCATTAATGCCAAGTTCACTGCTTCCTCCAGACCTAAGTCATCCCCCAAAACCTTTTTCTAATGTGCCTAGGTAGGCAGCCATGACTTCTTAGCAAGTTGTCATTTAGGGGTATACTTATGACCAGTCGGATATGTCACTCTACCACCCAAATTATTAGTAGGACCATTTGATACAACACACCCTGGCAAAGAAAGACTAGAATGCTAAGTACCCAGTCTCTCTCGAAATACTCTATCTACGCTAGAGAAATGATAAGGCTCTGTTGTATTCTTCGTAACTACAGAAGAAGGAAGTTGGGCAGTTAATGGCATGTTAGTTACATTAAACAAACTTTCCTATTCCCAAGATGCCTCATCAGCCGCACTCATGAGTGTGTTGATGGTTGCTTCCATCATGGAGGTAGATGGAACAACAAGGGGAGTGCCACCTGACTACCACTGAAGGCAGCTCCGGTTTGAACACCACGGATAACCACTCACCCCAAGAAATAGTTCATGCTAGTATTTAACACAGAGTGTTACCACCAATTCGATATGACATGCATTCATAACCCCAGTCTATTCCAAAGTAAATACAGATTATGTCTATGACAAGTGGAGCACACTAAGAAAGGTACTCCAATGGAAAGCCACCACCATGTCCCACCAAATATGCGCCAAGGTATAGGTAATCCACCAAAACATTAGTCATAACCTCCCTTAGAGTATCAGAAATGCCCTACCTAAATGAAAAACCAGCCAGATACCCCAACAAGTGTACAACCAGGTCCTACCAATATACACTAAGGAAAGGATTGCACCACCAATTAAATACTGCAAAACTTCGAGATAAATAACTGAAAACTACCTAAACTTTGTAGGAAAACCCCCCTAAATCCCATTCAAGTAACAACTACATCAGTAGTAGTACCCTCCAAACCTCATTTATAATAGGTGGGCCCCTTGAAAGCCAGCACTGGTTGACATCCCTACCATTAGAGGCCATCAAAAAGCAGTTGCAGGTTTCGAAAAAATTTCCCGCTCGTTCTTCTCCACCATCCAACTTCAATCTATTTATCGAAGACATATAATTTACCCACTCACATGTGTTAATTTTCTATTAGGATGGAGGAAGGAAAACGTGTAAGGCATTACTTTCTATATAGAATTTTGGTAGCATTACTTTCTAGATAGAATTTTGGTAGCATAGAATTACTTTCTACATAGAATTTTGATAGCATATCATTACTGAATAAATGTTATTAATAATTGATGGGTTGAACAAAATTTACATATACCCACTACACAATATAAACAAACATTTTCATTAATGAGTCCTTCACTAGTCATTTTAGCATTTATGAAGGGTTACACATAAATCAAATTATTTTATATATGTCATGCATAGAAATAGGTGAATATTGTGTGTTCCCTAGAAAATAACATTGAGCTCAAATGTGTGTTCCCACAAGTTATTCCTTAATGTGTAATGCAAGTATTTATAATCTCTTTAGAAACAAATCAAGGGATTAATACACATAAAATCCATACACTTTGAAATTAATATATTCATAAAAATCAAATGTATAAACAATGAGATTCATAAAAAGCGTTCCATGAAATGTATACATATATATACTCATCATCGTCTAAATTGTAGATTTTTTTTTTTAAATGGAAACTTGTTCCAATTATACAAGTCCCCTAACATAAAAAAAACACCTATATCATAGCCTAGATATGATATGGCGGTAGTTGGTCAGTCATTGACCATTTCCACCCTCGCCACCCTTAGGAGCATCCTGGAAATTTATCTTTCTTCTCTTTCTCGAGGATGCACCTCGAGAGGTTTTATTCCTGGGCATGCTTTGATGCTCTGGAAACTTCACAAAGGATAAACATTGTTATAAGTTTTTTTCATCAATGAATTAATAGACATACAAAATGATACTTTTTAATTTAACCTAAGACAACTCATCGCATATGAACTGTCAATCGTGAGTTTGCTACCTCATATGTGACCCTAATCTCTCTGCAATGCCACCCTACATTAGTTACAAGGATCATGTCAATAAAATTAATCAAATATGCATAAACGAAATTCATGAAACATAAAAAATTATTATCAATGCATTATCTCACCGTGAATGTCTCAGGCATCGATGGAGATTCATTGGTAGATGGAGCACTAGGTTGTACAACCTACTCTGAGACAACCTCTATTGTGACAGTCTTTGTCAATGGGGCCGAAAGTGGTGGTGGGGATGGGTGGTATACAGGTGGGTTGTGATGGACCCTCCTAGGTTGTACAAGTGATTCCAACACACTAGGCCTAGGGAAAGGCAACCCGGAAGAAGCACCCAAGTGCCCATGGGGTGCAATACTACTATAACTAGAAAACATATCGGTAGCCTGCATACATATGAATAAAATTGAACTATTAGTACCAAATAGTAAAATTCAAAAACATAAACACAAACAATTTGAGAATTAAACGATATTTAACTTTACACATGATACATGTGACATTGATGACTTGTCCATCCTAGATTTACATTCCCCAACATCACCTGGTGCCAAATCATGTAGAAACATGACAACATATAAAAAAATTGAGGATGACATAAAATAACGAAATGACTTTGTTGAATATATCAAATGTGATACATACCTGCATGTATAGTGCACCCAATGAACATGTCGCCTCTACTGTTGCATCAATGGTAGGGCTAGACATTGATGCATCCATAGGCATAGAGGGTCTGTTGTTGGGATGCAACAACTACAAAACAACATACAATCAAATATCTATATAAATATACAAAATACAAAATAAATATATAACGATAAAGAACAAAAAGAGGGTTAAGATACTAACCTCCTCCATGAAGCTATGTTGTCTAGTGGGATCTATAGGCCCATATCATGTCTACCCACAGATGGAGCATCTATGAGGTTTACGTGGATGGTTTCTATGTCCATGTGCCCTCTCCTCACTGTACTCTCATGTGCATTTTGACTCTCCAAACCCTCTATAAATGTCACTAACATGCACCTCCGGTCGAGATAGTGCAACAAAGCTATTGTGTTGCACTAGGATACGAGTCAATGATGAGATGGCTAGTTGTACATGTTGCAAGTTCTCTGCAACAAGAGGATTTTGAGTAGGGGGGTCAGGCCTTCGCCTAGGGGGATGGGGACCTAACTCAGGGTTGCACCTGGCCTTCTCTCAGTCCTTTGTGGACCCTAAACCCACCCCTTGGAAGTCACTAATGTCAAATTAGTTGACATGATTACCCATAATAAACTCATCCAATAATTTCCTCAGCAAATATAAGGGCATCTCCCTATTATTGCAAGGAGGTTTATCAAAAATCATGTACCACCTATCTATCTAGTTTTGACTAATCTGGGGATGGATGCACCTGTCAATGGATATGTGTTTCCTGGTCAATGGTAGTTCTTGTCTATTTCTAGGATCCCTAAAAATAGACGATATTTGTTGTTTTGGAATTCCCAGTTCTTTGATTTGGTTTTTGTCCAAACCAGTGCTATAATACTCATTGATTCTTTCCCTATAGTTAGAAATAGATGTCAATTTCCCTTGGGCACTTGAAATGGACTGCACAATAATGTCCAAAGAATTGGCCAAGGAGACTATGTTAGGTTCTCCAGTCTCCCTTAATTGTTCCTCAAGGTTTCTTAATATCACCAACCCCTCATCAATTTCATTGTTTACATTGTGTGGTGGTGGTGGTGAGTTGGGGTTCGATCTTCTTGGTTTTTATGATGAGGGGTTTAAATTGTCTTGGGGTTCCATTGTATTGTATATGCTACAATTTAACATCAATGGCATGTAAATTAGTTTCCTTTTTTTATTTAAAATACTAAATTACAATTTTTTTTCAATTTAGATTATTGGGAGAAAAATACTAAATTAAAATGTCTAAATTGGATTAAAGTTAAAAAAAATCTAAAATACCTGGTAATGCATGTTAGCCTTCAGTTTTGACTATATTTTTGCCTATATCATGTCAAATATACCTCCATTTTCATATCTAGTATCATTTCCTTCTGGCCTTACCATACACATTTGACATCCTTTTACAACTAAATGGGGCTATACAAGGTATTCCTATGATTCAAGTTATTTTTAATGTATTTTGATATTTTAAACTAAGGTTGATACTAACGTGACATGAGTTAGATATTGTTCCTTTGAAACAAAACTTATCAGTACCAGGTACCGGCTCGCACTTAGTGGAGATGCCAAAGAAGATGCCAAAGACTTGCACGACATGGCCAAAGTGGATTGACAGTTCGATTCATATGATCGATTGAGTCATAAATCAATATGCTGACTCAGGGCGAGATTGTAGAACTGTTTTATTAGAATGCTTTATGATCCACGCTTCTTGACACTGCGTGTCATGAAGCTATGAAGTTCGTTTTAACTGACTATGAGTCATTTTTGGATCTGAGATCCATTTAGATTAATGCACCTATGTTTAAAACTATTTTGGAGAGGATCTATATAAACTGGGATCACTCTCAAGAAACATTGGTTACAATATGCTATGTGATACGATTTATGATAATACAATTTGCTATGCGTTATGTTATTCGTTGTTAAATGATTTGAGTCGTTTTATAAATTATGGAGTGTGAAGTATGAACAATTTTTGCATGGAATGATCTGAGTAGCTCTGGTTTCATTTTAGGCGATTGTACCTCTTGGTTGGGCCCGCCAATAGGTTCAATTCGCTGTCTCTTTTCCACAGTAGAGTTAGTTTATTTTCAGTTTTAGAATCTACATGTAAGTTAGTTTTTGAGTTTGGAATTACTTTGTTAGATTCTTTCTCAACCATTCTTCAGTTAGATCATTTTCAGTGTGATATCATCTCATAGATTGATGAATGTTGAATGCGTTATTTATCCCTATAGAACTTGAAGAATGAACCAACTGCTTAACCTAGATTCGCTCTGTTTTTAGTTTTCAATTTGATCATGATTTAAAGGGAATGCAAGTTTAGATTTACTCTGTTCTGTTAGGATAGTTAGCTTATAGTTGGATTAAAGGAAGCTTCCAGTACCTATAGGGTAAATAGGACATTTATTTGTTTCACTTGTGGTTAGATTTAGAACTGATTTTTATGCTTAGATTAAGATGTTTTAAAAAATGATCTTTCTTTTATGGTTTAGATAGATATGATGATGATGATTAGATGTTTAAGATAATGGTAGATAGTCTTGGGAGATTACATCAGATCAGAAATAGAAGTACCTGTACTTAAACTCATAACTATTTTCCTTTGATGAGTTAGACAAGAGATGATTAGTTTCAAGATAATCATTATGGTTCAGTTTCTAAGAATAAGTTTGTGTTTTCTTCTCAGAATAACTTTTAGATAGGAATTAGAATCTTACCAGCACATACAGTGTAGCAGTTCTAAGTTCACTTACCCTGGTTTGACAATTCAGTGTTTTCAGGTAATTAAAAATCTTTAATATAACAGCCTGACATTTTTTGGCGTCGTTGTCAGGGAGTTGTTTAGAAGGTAAGTTAGATAATTGTTTTGGTTATTTTCTTAAAATGTATTTGGTTTGGTGTGGTATGTTAGCAGGTTGATGAAAGAGGAGCTATGAAACGAAGGGTGAGAACCGACATATCTTTTATCACAGGTTCCTCTGAAACTCAATCTTAGATTTTCTTTCATCTAGTATGTTTTCATGAGAAATAGAGATCATAGAGGTAGATTTAGGGGAAATACAAAACAACAAAAAGAAGAAACCTCCACCCAAAAAGCAATAGAAATTGAGACTGGAACTCTAGCTGAGGAAACCATAGAGCAAAACATAGAACCAAGAAACACCACATACCAAAAAATTCATATTCCTCGTGATCCAAACTTGGTTGACACAATTAATCTAGAAGAAGTGCAAGCTATTCTCAGAAACCCTGACACTATAGTTTCACAAATAACAACTGAAACTATTGAATCAAAGGTAATAGGATCCTCAAAAGAACCAATTGGAGATAGCAATTATGTCAAAAATAATCCAGAGAGGTGGGATTTCACACCCTCACCAAAGAAATATCATATTGCATATACAATTTTTGGTAATCCTTTTAACATGGCAGAAAGAGGGAGGGAATTGGATAGAAGAGAACGAGGAGAAATTCATGTTGAAAATGAAGAAGAAGAACAAGTAGAGACTGAGCTAAGACCATAAACCACCTTTGGGTTTCCTATTTTGGATTTGGTCCAGAATGTCAATATGAAAAATATACCACCTTTGGCACTACCAACCTTTTATGGGAAAAGTAGTGAAGACCCAGATGTCTTTATTTTTGAGTTTGACATCCTGTGCATGAGTTATAACAATCTCCAGGATGCACATAAGCTGAAGTTGTTTCCTGCTACCCTAAAAGATTATGCATTACGTTGGTTCATGAGTTTAGGAGAGTACAGCATTAGATCTTGGGAAGATATGAAGGCCAAAATTTTAAAGAAGTACCAGGACTATTGTAGACCCAAGGATTCTCAAAATGACATTTTTAAAATGCAACAACAAGATGAAGAGAGCCTTGAGGATTTCTTAGAAAGATTTAAAGATACTCTTCAAAAATCTAAATATAATGATCTCCAAGATGAAGAAATCAAGACTCTTTTCTTAAAAGGTGTTTCAGATGAATATATTGACACTCTAAATTTAATGGCTTCAGGAGACATTTATCAAAAAGACTTTGAAGCAATCAGTGAACTATGTAGAACTTACTCGAGAAGTAGGGGGAAAACTGCAAAAAGTGTGAGAGAACCTGTCAACAAAAACACCAAAGTACCCACATCTAGTGGAGTTACTAGAATTGAATTGGGAAACCTTTTGGAAAATTTTAAAACAGACATTTTAGGAACAATTGGCTTTCAATTAGACACTCTGAAGATTAAGAGAAAGCAGGAAGAGGAAAACCTTGTATTAAGCATATTCTGCCCAAAATGCAGAAAAAGGCATCCTTTACGAGAATGTCCTTTGGACAATGTTTCTGTATGTGCAATATGTACTAAAAATCATAAAACAGAAGATTGCCCATCCTTACCAAGATTGCAAGCCATATTCAAGGGAGGGGAAGTTCCAGGGACTCCATCTGCACCTAAGAGGCCTTGGCAACCTAGGAACTCAAATATGTATCAAGAACCATCCCCACAACCTTCTAGCTACTATCCACCCTTCTCTCAACAACAACAACATCCATGGAACTAGCCAAATTGGCCTCCGCAAAATGTCCCTGCTCAACCTTGGTACCAGGGATGGAGAGACCCTAATTTTGGAAATAACCAACAGCAGCATGCGGTACCAATTCCCCATAATCCATGTACTCAATATCCTCCAAACATACATCAGTTATTGCATGGTTTTACTCCACCTCCTTTACCACCCATTCAACAAACTCCTCAGTAGCCTCAGAATCCACCTTGCCCCACCATATTGCCCACTCAACCCATTCTAAATCCTAACAATAGCCCACCTCTGCCACTCCATAATGTTGATTTTCAAAATTACCTAGCTTACACCATAAACCCCATTTCCATACAAGAAATACAACTGAGATCTAGAAAAACTTTAAATAAAACTCAGCCTGTAACAAGAACAACACCAAAGGTAATTATCCAAGAACATGAAGAAGAACCTATAGATGATTTATCAAATGGGGCATATTTGAAAGATGTTATCATTCCAAAGAATAAAGTATCTGAATCACAGTGTAACATACAAACTCAGGTTCCCCAAACATCTCCTCTTCCTGAAAGGTTTCTCATTGAAAAACCAATTGTTCAATCTGAGTTTGACATCATGAATGAATTAAGAAATGTATGTTTTAAGATTCCATTGTTACAAGCGATCAAAGATGTTCCCATCTACACTAAAACCATCAAAGAACTCTGCATTAAGAAACCAGGTCAGAAACAGAAAGATCCACCCATGATACACCTAGTAGGCCAGTCATCGAATTGTATTTCTGAAGCACCTAAAATTGTGAAGTATTCCAACCCAGGGAACCCAATAGTTTTAGTGACTATCAACAATGTTTCTATTGGTAATAATTTAGTCGATCTAGGTGAAGCCATTAATATAATGACTATCAATACAGTTGAACTATTGCAACTAAGTCAATTCCTTTCGCCCTACCCCTACAGTTCTTGAACTTGCTGACAGAACAACTATAAAACCTACTGGAGTCCTCAATGACATTCTTGTTACATTAGCTTCGTGGGAATATCCTATCGATTTCATGATTATTCATTCAAAGGACCCCACGAAAGGCCATCCAATCATTCTAGGGAGACCTTGGTTGGCCACGAAAAATTATTTCATAGGATGTCGTGGTGGGGATATGTTCATCTCAAATGGCATTTCTTCACATAAATTTACTCTTTTTCCACCTGCTCAATTGGTTACAGAAGAATTATGGTGGCTAAAATGTCCCTATCATGAGAATGATGAGGGAGAATCTTTATTCTCTGTTGATGAGTTTCACGCACTACAAGAACCTACAGAGGATGATATTTTAAGCCAATTTATTTATGTGACAGAAAATGTTGAGTTCCCACAAACATATTTTCAATACGATCAAATTTTCAGAGAGGAATTTCAAGAACGAAGTGAGTTATTTTCCTCGTTTTCACCATCTATGGT
>JASDQU010010760.1:39860-70946 GCA_032191745.1 Picea mariana
ATTTGTTGAAGTGGATCCTCCCTTCCGGAACCTGTAGATATTTTTTTGAAAGTGTGTCAGCTTCCACATTATCTTCCCTATATATGTGCTCAATTTTAATATATTTGAAGAGTGTAATGAGTGTCCTAATATTGATCTCCATCTAGCCCATAAGATATGTAAAAAAAATATTACACTTATGGTTTAACCAATCCACCACAATTTTGGAATCCCCAAGTAACTGAAGTTGGTCAATGTCAAGTCTGTGTGCTATAGTTAATGAGGCCCACAAACCAAGAAGTTCTGCCCTGGTATTTGTTCCCATCCTACAATTAAAGGTCCACCTGTAGATAGTATTCCCCCCTTTTTTTATGATACCTCCAACTCCACTCAGAGTGCCATTATTTTGTGCAACACCATCGAACCAACACATATTTTGCATGTAAAGATCAGGGTTTTTTTTTACTTTTGGGAAAATGAGAGAGTGGATATCGAGCACTAGTGGCTTCCATCAAACCTTGAATCTGATATATTACTCCCTGGATAGTTGTTGTACAGGATTCAAAAATGCACTTGTTCCTTGCCAACCAAATATACCAACACGTCAATGTAGGTATATTTCATAGAGATTTCTCCATCTTATGCCAATTTTCTAAACAAAGTATTAGAGAACTACCTCCCCAAATTGTAGTAAAATAGTAATTAGTTGACAAGGAATTCCAAATTTGTTGAGTGAAAGTACAACTTACAAAAATATGGAAAATTGTCTCCTCCTCCCTCTTGCACAAAGAACAAACACTCGGACCTTCACAGCCTATTTTTTTCATATTTTCCCATGTAAGTATTTTATTCTCCAACTCTAGCCACGTAAAGAGTTTGATATTGTGTGCCAGATTCCAAGTCCAAAGTTGTCTTCGCCATCTTGATATTTGGTTTGGCCAATATTCCTGAGCCAATGCATTATATACATTTTTAACAGTGATAATCTCCGAGTGATCACCACCTAACCATATAATTAAATATTCTTTGGGTTGAAGTTGGATCCTAGAAAAAATGAGTGCCTTGCATAATGAAAGCAATTCATCAGCCATATTCCCGGTAAGTTCTAATTCATCACATGATTTCCATTGATTAGTTATAAATCCCATAGACGCCTGTGCAGATGCCTGATATAAATAACTAATTTTGTGTGCCTTTAGTTCCCCTCGAAGTTCTGGAGATAAAATGGAGGAATTTTCGATTCCCAAGATCTTATCCAAACCGATTACAATGGAGGTGACATTCCCAAGTTTCTAACTAATCCAACGGGTAATGATAGGTAACAACCTCAACAAGTTTTTCCATATCTATGAAGAATCTAGTTGGAGAGGTGAATCCAACCTTAGACAAGTGGCCACAGAATAATATGGAAGGTATTTATCCTTGATCACTTGTTTCCAAATACCTTCCTTAAACAAAGCTTGCCACAATGAATTTGTTGCTAGGGCACAATTAAAAAGAAAGAGATTCTAAAGACCCCAACCACCGAAATGTTTCATTTTTGCTAACGTCTCCCATCTACAGAGATGTATTCCCTATGTCTCTCCACCCCCCTACCAAAGAAATTCAAAGATAATCTTACGGATATTAGAGAGAATAGAGACCAGTATTGTCGACAGGGCCATCCAATATACATATTGTGTTTCAAGTACCGATTTTGCAAGTGTATAACGACCACCAAGTGTCAACCATTGGTTGCACCACTATTTGATCCTCTTTTCAAATTTTACCATAAGCCACCTCCATTCCTCAAACATACTCTTCTAAGATTTTAAATCGTACCCCAAGTAATGAAATCCCACAGATAGTTCCTCAAAATTAAATGAAAACATAGTTCTAAACTTCTCCAAAGTTTCTCCATGGATCCCACAAAAATGGAAAGTCAATTTTTGTGGGCTAACTTTTAATACCGATGCACAACAGAATAGTTCCAACAAAGATTTGATCACCTTCTATTCATCCAGAGAGTCCTTAGACATAATAAGAACATCATCAACAAAAATAAGATGAAGGACTTTAATAATACTTGAAACCTTGACTCCAGTTAGTTTTCCTTATGCTTGTCCTTTTTAAAAAAGTAGACTGATGCTTTCCATAACAAGAATAAAAGGCAAAGGCGAGAGTGGGAATCCTTGTCGCAATCCACGTTCTCTAGAGAAGAAATTTGAAGCCTTCCCCATTGATCAGTACCGTGAATGAGGATCTAACCACACAGTTCATAATCCAATTTATAGAGTGAACACTAAACCCAGTTTGTACTAAGATCAGACGAAGGAAATCCCAATTAACATAGTCATATGTGTTTCTTAAATCTAGTTTAAGAACCAATTATTTTTTTTTCCTAGATTTGATATTGTGCATACATTCTTGCGTTGTACCAATGGCATCCAAAATTTTCCTGCCCTTTAAGAACCCAAGTTGTTCACTCGAAATTTCCCTCGATAAAACAGGTTTAATCCTAATTGCAATTACCTTATATATCAACTTGTAACAAAGATTGCAAAGTGCAATAGGTATATAATCCCCAAAGGTCCGAGGATTATTATCCTTTGGAATCAGCACCAAAAAAGTAGTATTTAAAGAACTTTTAATCCTCCCTCTAATCCTTGTGTCTTCAACTAAATCCAATAGGTCATCCCCCACAACATCAATTATTTTTTATAAAAATCAACCATCCATCCATCTAGGCCTGGACTTTTGTCAATTGAAAAGAGTTTTAGAATATCCCAAATTTATTGTTTGGTAACCGATCTATCAATTAGACTAGATTCCTCAGTAGTAATGAAGCATGGAAATAGTCGGACAAGATCCAATTGGTCCATAGGAGAAATAAAGGTATCCTTCGAAAATAACTTTTTGAAGTATCTGTTTCCCTCTACCTTTAGTGCTTCTTGTCCTCTATGTTATTGTCCCAGATCATCCCATATCTCCCACATATGCTTTTGATTCTTCTTCGCACTAGCGAATTTATGGAAATACTTAGTATTATGGTCTCCACATTTTAACCATATTGCACAAATCTTTTGTTGCTAATGTTCTTCCTCAATGAGTAGAAGTTGGTTACATTTAGTCTCCATAGACTTTAATATACAATCATTGAAACAATACAACCCAGACCTTGGTAAAATTTTTAAAGTAACCTTGATCTCCTCCTCAAGTGTGGTAAGTCTTTTTTGTTGTTCACACCTTCTATGTTTGGCCCATGATTTAATCTGAGCCTTTAATACTTTCAGTGTCCAAACAAAATGATCTAGACATTTATTTCCATTAAAAAGTCTAGATCTCGCCAAACATCACTAGCAATGGGCATGAAGTATGCCTCATTCAACCAAGAAGGATTTAATTTAAATGGATAACCCATCGATAATTGTTGAAAATCAAAATGTGCAATCATAGGAGCATGATCTGATACAAAAGGAAGGTCCACCCAAGACCGAAACTTGCCCACATCATTTAGAAGACTTTACGAGACAAGTATTTGATCCAAGAGCTTAGAAATTCTATCCAAACTACTTCTATCAGTCCTACAGGTAGGCACATTCTCATATGGTACCAAGTCAATCAAGTGATGATCCAACAACATACCTTTGAAATAGTCTACTTGTTTATCCAGTTGTGTTGTCTCAGCTCAGAATTCATCAGCTCCTATAGTAAAATTTAAGTCTCCTGCAAGAATCAGGTTTTTAGTATCTAGCAGACCCCCCAAAGCCACTCAATACCAAAATATGTTTCTCTCAACATAGGGCGCATAAACATTTAAAAAACATATATCCTATTTATTTTCAAGTGAGATGTATTTTAGAATAATACCCCCACAACAAAGTGAAGGAACCAACAAAAATTTATTTGGGTCCCAAGCTGCCAGGAGCCCACCTGAATTTCCCACAAAGTTGACCGCGCAAGTGTACCAATTTGGAACAAACATAGTTCACCATAAAGAGACAAGCCTTCTCCTCGTATACAAGTGTCTCATGTAATAGGATCACATCTAGTTTTACTTTCCTACAAACTCTGCACATGGAGGCTTGTTTTAGGGTCCCCCCCACCCCTTGAATGTTAAGGGATAAAAGGATAATGATTTGGCTCGAGAAAGGGATTTCATGCCTCTAAGCTCCCTAGAGTTTGTAGCAGTATACGATTTTTCAACAGGTGTGTTCACCGAGAATATATCCCGCTTTTAGGCACTTCTCATCTTAATTGGGAAAGTCTCAAGTCCCAAACATTTTGACCAAGCATAACTAGATCTTTCCCCCCCACTTCAGAGTTCGAAAAGGTTCACCAAATATATAGAACCTGGCAATGATAAAATACTTTTTCCTTGATAGGTCATGAGTGGAACTATGGTTTTGACCTCCCGAATAAGGGGAATTGATGACTTCAATGTCTCCCCAAGTGAACTGTCACCAACATCATCTTCTCGATAGCCAAAAATTAAATAAGGCTCAGTCCCCCCCCAAGCTTCCCCCACCTGATATTTCTTGTGTAAGGCTTGATGTTATGTTATGGAGGCCCCCACCTCCAAAATAGGATTATCTGAGGCCAAGAGGCACACCCTAGGTTTCGATCAAGTGGAGTGGGACCTTACCAAGTTGTTGACAGACTTGACAACACCCTGTGCCAAGGTAAGGTCACCAAGAGGCGCAAAACCCAACTCAGATGATATAAGGTTTTGTAAAGACATTGTAACACTCAATGATACTGGAATAGGGTCACGTGGAGTAAAACTAGACTCATCCCCCAGCTGTGACAATGCATCCAAGGTAAGCTTTTCCCAAGAAGTGAGAGAATTAAAAAAACTAGGACAATGAACTTTTAGTTTAACTTTAAGAGTGTTTGAACTCGAGCCAATTGGGGAGTCTGAGGACACAATACAGGTACATCACGAGCAGTCGAGACGAACTCTGGTGAATCATTTCTTTGCATTTTTAGCAGACTAGAGTTCTTAGACTCTTCCTCCTCTGCATAACCCTGACAAGAGTTTCTCAGGTGTCCCGTATTTCGACAGAGGGTACAATGGAGCGGTAATCCCAGGTAATCAAGTCTCTGAGAAAATAATTGATCCTGCCATTGAATGTCCAGTATTTCCAACAAACCAGAATGTATATCCACCTCTACCAAAATCCTTGCAAGTTTTCGTTCTGGTGCACACAGAGAATTTTCATCAACACCTATAAAGCGTCCCAGTGCATTTCCAATGGTTCTTAATGCTTTCTTATTCCAAAAATTTAATGGAAGCTCAGGAAGAAAAATCCACAAGTGCCTAAATTGGAAGTATTTTTGCATAGTATCGAAAGAGATCCTCCATCTCTTCAGCATCAAACTCCCACCATAAAAAGGCCAAATCCTACCAAGTGTTTTCTCAACACCCTCCGACGAGTGAAAGTTGAAGCCAAACCAACCTCGCGGGAGATAGCACAAGTCCACTGTATAGCCTAACAAAGGAGACCAATTCACCTTCATCCAAGAATGTAATGGGGTGGTGCAATGCGAATGGTAGGAGAAATTACCAACGAGAGCCATTAATGCCAAGTTCACTGCTTCCTCCAGACCTAAGTCATCCCCCAAAACCATTTTTTGATGTGCCTAGGTAGGCAGCCATGACTTATTAGCAAGTTGTCATTTAGGGGTATACTTATGACTAGTTGGATATGTCACTCCACCACCCAAATGATTAGCAGCACCATTTGATACAACAAACCCTGGCAAAGAAAGAATAGAACGCTAAGTACCCAGTCTCTCTCGAAATACTCTATCTACGCTAGAGAAATGATAAGGCTCTGTTGTATTCTTCGTAACTACAGAAGAAGGAAGTTGGGCAGTTAATGGCATGTCAGCTACATTAAACAGACTTGCCTGTTCCCAAGATGCCTCATCAACCGCACTCATGAGTGTGTTGACGGTTGCTTCCATCATGGAGGTAGATGGAGCAATAAGGGGAGTGCCACCTGACTACCACAGAAGGCAGCTCCGGTTTGAACACCACGGATAACCACTCACCCCAAGAAACAGTTCATGCCAGTATTTAACACAGAGTGTTACCACCAATTCGATATGACATGCATTCATAACCCCAGTCTATTCCAAAGTAAATACAGATTATGTCTATGACAAGTGGATCACACTAAGAAAGGTACTCCAATGGAAATCCACCACCATGTCCCACCAAATATGCGCCAAGGTATAGGTAATCCACCAAAACATTAGTCATAACCTCCCTCATAGTATTAGAAATTCCCTACCTAAATGAAAAACCAGCCAGATACCCCAACAAGTGTACAACCAGGTCCTACCAATATACACTAAGGAAAGGATTGCACCACCAAGTAAATACTGCAAAACTCCGAGAGAAATAACCGAAAACTACCTAAACGTTGTAGGAAAACCCCCCTAAATCCCATTCAAGTAACAACTACATCATTAGTAGTACCCTCCAAACCTCGTTTATAATAGGTGGGCCCCTTGAAAGCCAACACTGGTTGACATCCTTGCCATTAGAGGCCATCAAAAAGCAGTTGCAGGTTTCGAAAAAATTTCCCGCTCATTCTTCTCCACCATCCAGCTTCAATCTATTTATCGAAGACACATAATTTACCCACTCACATGTGCTAATTTTCTATTAGGATGGAGGAAGGAAAACGTGTAAGGCATTACTTTCTATATAGAATTTTGGTAGCATTACTTTCTAGATAGAATTTTGGTAGCATAGAATTTTGATAGCGTAGCATTACTGAATAAATGTTATTAATATTTGATGGGTTGAAAAAAATTTACATATACCCACTACACAATATAAACAAACATTTTCATTAATGAGTCCTTCACTAGTCATTTTAGCATTTATGAAGGGTTACACATAAATCAAATTATTTTATATATGTCATGCATAGAAATAGGTGAATATTGTGTGTTCCCTAGAAAATAACATTGAGCTCAAATGTGTGTTCCCATAGGTTATTCCTTAATGTGTAATGCAAGTATTTATAATCTCTTTAGAAACAAATCAAGGGATTAATACACATAAAATCCATACACTTTGAAATTAATATATTCATAAAAATCAAATGTATAAACAATGAGATTCATAAAAAGCGTTCCATGAAATGTATACATATATATACTCATCATTGTCTAAATTGTACTTTTTTTTTTTAAATGGAAACTTGTTCCCAGTATACAAGTTCCCTAACATAAAAAAAACACCTATATCATAGCCTAGATACGATATGGCAGTAGTTGGTCAGTCATTGACCATTTCCACCCTCGCCACCCTTAGGAGCATCCTGGAAATTTATCTTTCTTCTCTTGCTCGAGGATGCACCTCGAGAGGTTTTATTCCTGAGCATGCTTTGATGCCTTGGAAAATGCACAAAGGATAAACATTGTTATAAGTTTTTTTCATCAATGAATTAATAGACATACAAAATGATACTTTTTAATTTAACCTAATACAACTCATCGCATATGAACTATCAATCATGAGGGTGCTACCCTCATCTGTGACCCTAATCTCTCTACAATTCCACCCTGCATCAGTTACAAGGATCAAGTCAATAAAATTAATCAAATATGCATAAAATAAATTCATGAAACATAAAAAAATTATTATCAATGCATTATCTCACTGTGAATGTCTCAGGCATTGATGGAGATTCACTGGTAGATGGAGCACTAGGTTGTACAACCTACTCTGAGACAACCTCTATTGTGACAGTCTTTGTCGATGGGGCTGAAATTGGTGGTGGGGATGGGTGGTATACAGGTGGGTTGTGATGGACCCTCCTAGGTTGTACAAGTGATTCCAACACACTAGGCCTAGGGAAAGGCAACCCAGAAGAAGCACCCAAGTGCCCATGGGGTGCAATACTACTATAACTAGCAAACATATCGATAGCCTGCATACATATGAATAAAATTGAACTATTAGTACCAAATAGTAAAATTCAAAAAACATAAACACAAACAATTTGAGAATTAAACGATATTTAACTTTACACATGATACATGTGACATTGATGACTTGTCCATCCCAGATTTACATTCCCCAACATCACTTGGTGCCAAATCATGTAGAAACATGACAACATATAAAAAAATTGAGGATGACATAAAATAACGAAATGACTTTGTTGAATATATCAAATGTGATACATACCTACGTGTACAGTGCACCCAATGAACATGTCGCCTTTACTGTTAAATCAATGGTAGGGCTAGACATTGATGCATCCATAGGCGTAGAGGGTCTGTTGTTGGGACGCAACAACTACAAAACAACATACAATCAAATATCTATATAAATATACAAAATACAAAATAAATATATAACGATAAAGAACGAAAAGAGGGTTAAGATACTAACCTCATCCATGAAGCTATGTTGTCTAGTGGGATCTATAGGCCCATAGCATGTTTGCCCACAGATGGAGCATCTATGAGGTTCACATGGATGGTTTCTATGTCCATGTGCCCTCTCCTCACTGTACTCTCATGTGAATTTTGACACTCCAAACCTTCTATAAATGTCACTAACATGCACCTCTGATCGAGATAGTGCAACAAAGCTATTGTGTTGCACTAGGATACGAGTCAATGATGAGATGGCTAGTTGTACATGTTGCAAGTTCTCTGCAACAAGAGGATGTTGAGTAGGGGGGTTAGGCCTTCGCCTAGGGGGATGGGGACCTAACTCAGCGTTGTGCCTGGCCTTCTCTCAGTCCTTTGTGGACCCTAAACCCACCCCTTGGAAGTCACTAATGTCAAATTAGTTGACATGCTTACCCATAATAAACTCATCCAATAATTTCCTCAGCAAATATAAGGGCATCTCCCTATTATTGCAATGAGGTTTATCAAAAACCATGTACCACCTATCTATCTAGTTTTGACTAATCTGGAGATGGATGCACCTATTAATGGATATGTGTTTCCTGGTCAATGGTAGTTCTTGTCTATTTCTAGGATCCCTAAAAATAGACAATATTTGTTGTTTTGGAATTCCCAGTTCTTTGATTTGGTTTTTGTCCAAACCAGTGCTATAATACTCATTGATTCTTTCCCTATAGTTAGAAATAGATGTCAATTTCCCTTGGGCACTTGAAATGGACTGCACAATAATGTCCAAAGAATTGGCAAAGGAGACTATGCTAGGTTCTCTAGTCTCCCTTAATTGTTCCTCAAGGTTTCTTAATATCACCAACCCCTCATCAATTTCATTGTTTACATTGTGTGGTGGTGGTGGTGAGTTGGGGTTCGATCTTCTTGGTTTTTATGATGAGGGGTTTAAATTGTCTTGGGGTTCCATTTTATTGTATATGCTACAATTTAACATCAATGGCATGTAAATTAGTTTCCTTTTTTATTTAAAATACTAAATTACAATTTTTTTTCAATTTAGATTATTGGGAGAAAAATACTAAATTAGAATGTCTAAACTGGATTAAAGTTTAAAAAAATGTAAAATACCTGGTAATGCATGTTAGCCTCCAGTTTTGACTATATTTTTTCCTATATCATGTCAAATATACCTCCATTTTCATATCTAGTATCGTTTCCTTCTAGCCTTACCATACACATTTGACATCCTTTTACAACTAAATGGGGCTATTCAAGGTATTCCTATGATTCAAGTTATTTTTAATGTATTTTGATATTTTAAACTAATGTTGATACTAACGTGACATGAGTTAGGTACTGTTCCTTGGAAACAAAACTTATCAGTACCAGGTACCAGCTTGCACTTAGTGGAGATGCCAAAGAAGATGCAAAAGACTTGCATGACATGGCCAAAGTGGATTGACAGTCCGATTCATATGATCGATTGAGTCATAACTCAATATGCTGACTCAGGGTGAGATTGTAAAACCGTTTTATTAGAATGCTTTATGATCCACGCTTCTTGACAATGCGTGTCATGAAGCTGTGAAGTTCATTTTAACTGACTATGAGTCATTTTTGGATCTGAGATCCGTTTAGATTAATGCACCTATGTTTAAAACTATTTTGGAGAGGATCTATATAAACTGGGATCGCTCTCAAGAAACGTTGGTTACAATATGCTATGTGATATGATTTCTGATAATACAATTTGCTATGCGTTATGTTATTCGTTGTTAAATGATTTGAGTCGTTTTATGAATTATGGAGCGTGAAGTATGAACAATTTTTGCATGGAATGATCTGAGTAGCTCTAGTTTCATTTTAGGCGATTGTACCTCTTGGTTGGGCCCGCCAATAGGTTCAATTCACTGTCTCTTTTCCACAGTAGAGTTAGTTTATTTTCAGTTTTAGAATCTACATGTAAGTTAGTTTTTGAGATTGGAATTACTTTGTTAGATTCTTGCTCAACCATTTTTCAGTTAGATCATTTTCAGTGTGATATCATCTCAAAGATTGATGAATGTTGAATGCATTATTTATCCCTGTAGAACTTGAAGAATGAACCAAGTGCTTAACCTAGATTCGCTCTGTTTTTAGTTTTCAATTTGATCATGATTTAAAGGGAAAGTGAGTTTAGATTTACTCTGTTCTATTAGGATAGTTATCTTATAGTCGGATTAAAGGAAGCTTCCAGTACCTGAAGGGTAAATAGGACATTTATTTGTTTCACCTGTGGTTAGATTTAGAACTGTTTTTGATGCTTAGATTAAAATGTTTTAAAAAAATATCTTTCTTTTATGGTTTAGATAGATATGATGATGATTAGATGTTTAAGCTAATGGTAGATAGTCTTGGGAGATTACATCGGATCAGAAATAGAAGTACATGTACTTAAACTCATAATTGTTTTCCTTTGATGAGTTAGACAAGAGATGATTAGTTTCAAGATAATCATTAGGGTTCAGTTTCTAAGAGTAAGTTTGTGTTTTCTTCTCAGAATAAATTTTAGATAGGAATTAGAATCTTACCAGCACATACAGTGTAGAAGCTCTAAGTTCACTTACCCTGGTTTGACAATTCAGTGTTTTCAGGTAATTAAAAATCTTTAATATAACAGCCTGACATTTTTTGGCGTCGTTGTCGGGGAGATGTTTAGAAGGTAAGTTAGATAATTGTTTTGGTTATTTTATTAAAATGTATTTGGTTTGGTGTGGTATGTTAGCAGGTTGATGAAAGAGGAGCTGTGAAATGAAGGGTGAGAACCGACATATCTGTTATCACAGGTTCCTCTGAAACTCAATCTTAGTTTTTCTTTCATCTAGTATGTTTTCATGAAAAATAGAGATCATAGAGGTAGATTTAGGGGAAATACAAAACAACAAAAAGAAGAAACCTCCACCCAAAAAGCAATAGAAACTGAGACTGGAACTCTAGCTAAGGAAACCATAGAGAAAAACATAGAACCGGGAAACACCACATACCAACAAATTCATATTCCTGGTGATCCAAACTTGGTTGACACAATTAATCCAGAAGAAGTGCAAGCTATTCTTAGAAACCCTGACACTATAGTTTCACAAATAACAACTGCAATTGTTGAATCAAAGGTAATAGGATCCTCAAAAGAACCAATTGGAGATAGCAATTCTGTCAAAAATAATCCAGAGAGGTGGGATTTCACACCCTCACCAAAGAAAGATCAGATTGCATATACAATTTTTGGTAATCCTTTTAACATGGTAGAAAGAGGGAGAGAATTCGATAGAAGAGAACGAGGAGAAATTCATGTTGAAAATGAAGAAGAAGAACAAGTAGAGACTGAGCTAAGACCATAAACCACCTTTGGGTTTCCTATTTTGGATTTGGTTCAGAATGTCAATATGAAAAATATCCCACCTTCGGCACTACCAACCTTTTATGGGAAAAGTAGTGAAGACCCAAATGTCTTTATTTTTGAGTTTGACATCCTGTGCAGGAGTTATAACTATCTCCAGGATGCACATAAGCTGAAGTTGTTTCCTGCTACCCTAAAAGATTTTGCATTACGTTGGTTCATGAGTTTAGGAGACTACAACATCAGATCTTGGGAAGATATGAAGGCCAAATTTTTAAAGAAGTACCAGGACTATTGTAGACCCAAGGATTCTCGAAATGACATTTTTAAAATGCAACAACAAGATGAAGAGAGCCTTGAGGATTTTTTAGAAAGATTTACATATACTCTTCAAAAATCTAAATATAATGATCTCCAAGATGAAGAAATCAAGACTCTTTTCTTAAAAGGGGTTTCAGATGAATATATTGAAAATCTCAATGTAATGGCTTTAGGAGACATTTATCAAAAAGACTTTGAAGCAATCAGTGAACTATGTAGAACTTACTCGAGAAGTAGGGGGAAAACTGCAAAAAGTGTGAGAGAACCTGTCAACAAAAACACCAAAGTACCCACATCTGGTGGAGTTACTAGAATTGAATTGGGAAACCTTTTGGAAAATTTTAAAACGGACATTTTAGGAACAATTGGCTCTCAATTAGACACTCTGAAGATTAACAGAAAGTAGGAAGAGGAAAACCCTGTATTAAGCATATTTTTCCCAAAATGCAGAAAAAGGCATCCTTTACGAGAATGTCCTTTGGACAATGTTTCTGTATGTGCAATATGTACTAAAAATTATAAAACAGAATATTGCCCATCCTTACCAGGATTGCAAGCCATATTCAAGGGAGGGGAAGCTCCAGGGACTCCATCTGCACCTAAGAGGCCTTGGCAACCTAGGATCTCAAATATGTATCAAGAACCATCCCCACAACCTTCCATCTACTATCCACCCTTCTCTCAACAACAACAACATCCATGGAACTAGCCAAATTGGCTTCCGCAAAATGTCCCTGCTCAACCTTGGTACCAGGGATGGAGAGACCCTAATTTTGGAAATAACCAACAACAGCATGCGGTACCAATTCCCCATAATCCATGTACTCAATATCCTCCAAATATACATCATTTATTGCTTGGTTTTACTCCACCTCCTTTACCACCCATTCAACAAACTCCTCAGTAGCCTCAGAATCCACCTCGCCCCACCATATTGCCCACTCAACCCATTCCAAATCCTAACAACAGACCACCTCTGCCACTCCATAATGTTGATTTTCAAAATTACCCAGCTTACACCATAAACCCCATTTCCATACAAGAAATACAACTGAGATCTGGAAAAACTTTAAATAAAACTCAGCCTGTAACAAGAACAACACCAAAGGCAATTATCCAAGAACATGAAGAAGAAACTATAGATGATTTATCAAATGGGGCATATTTGAAAGATGTTATCATTCCAAAGCATAAAGTATCTGAATCACAGTGTAACATACAAACTCAGGTTCCCCAAACACCTCCTCTTCCTGAAAGGTTGCTCATTGAAAAACCAATTGTTCAATCTGAGTTTGACATCATGAATGAATTAAGAAATGTTTGTTTTAAGATTCCATTGTTACAAGCGATCAGAGATGTTCCCATCTACGCCAAAACCATCAAATAAATTTGCATTAAGAAACTACGTCAGAAACAGAAGGATCCACCCATGATACACCTAGTAGGCCAGTCATCGAATTGTATTTCTGAAGCACCTAAAATTGTGAAGTATTCCAACCCAGGGAACCTAATAGTTTCAGTGACTATCAACAATATTTCTATTGGTAATACTTTATTCGATCTAGGTGAATCCATTAATATAATGACTATCAATATAGTTGAACTATTACAACTAAGTCAATTCCTTTGCCCTACCCCTACAGTTCTTGAACTTGCTGACAGAACAACTATAAAACCTGTTGGAGTCCTTGATGACATTCTTGTTACATTAGCTTCGTGGGAATATTCTATCAATTTCATGATTATTCATTCAAAGGACCCCACGAAAGGCCATCCAATCATTCTAGGGAGACCTTGGTTGGCCATGGCCAATGCTTTCATAGGATGTCATGGTGGGGATATGTTCATCTCAAATGGCATTTCTTCACAGAAACTTACTTTTTTTCCACCTGCTCAACCAGTTACAGAAGAATTATGGTGGCTAAAATGTCACTATCATGAGAATGATGAGGGATATTCTTTATTCTCTATTGATGAGTTTCACGCACTACAAGAACCTATAGAGGATGATATTTTAAGCCAACTTATTTCTGTGATAGAAAATGTTGAGTTCCCACAAACATATTTTCAATACGATCAAATTTTCAGAGAGGAATTTCAAGAACGAAGTGAGTTATTTTCCTTGTTTTCACCATCTAGGGTTTTCACCATTGATGAGCATCCAGGGCCATATACCATTCCAATAGAACTTAGCCCAGAAAAATGTCTATACATCAACTCTGAATTAAGTCTCAGCCAACAAGAACAGTTAACAAATCTTTTGAAAGAATAGTTAGGGGCATTTGCATGAGAATACACTGATATGAGAGGAGTTCATCCTGACACCTGCATTCACCACATATATATCCAACCAGGGATAACCTCAGTAAGACAACCACAAAGGCGTATGAATCCAATCCTAAAAGATTTTGTGAAAGAAGAATTATAGAAATTATTAAACGTTGGATTCATTTATCCAATTTCTGACAGCAAGTGGGTTTCACCTCTTGTTGTGTTACCTAAGAAAATGACAGGGAAATGGAGAATGTGTGTAGACTTTAGGGAGTTGAACAAGGAAACCCTGAAGGACTACTTTCCCTTTCCCTTTATAGATCAGGTTTTGGATACCTTGGCTGGAAAAAGATACTTTTCCTTTCTCGATGGATATAGTGGATACAATCAGATTCAAATTGCTCCTGAAGACCAGGAAAAAACAACATTTATGTGTCCTTGGGGCACTTATGCTTATAAAGTGCTACCTTTTGTACTATGAAATGCTCCTGCTACATTTTAGAGAGCAGTCCTTGGGATCTTTGCTGACTTAATTCATGATTGTTTGGAAGTATACATGGAAAATTTTATTGTTTATGGTAACACTTTCGAAGAAGCCTTAAGTAATCTTGAGAAAGTCTTGATTCACTATCAGGAATCAAATTTATCCCTTAGTCATGAAAAATGTAAAATGCTATTAACTAAGGGAATAGTGTTGGGTCATCATTTGTCTACAGAAGAATTAAAGTTAATCCAGCCAAAATTGAAGTGATAGTTAAACTTTCCTCTCTGAAAACCCAAAAAGATGTGCAAAGTTTTTTGGGACATGATGGATATTATCGTCGATTTATTGAAAACTTTACAAATATAGCCAGCCCCATGTTTAAACTGTTAGCAAAAGATGCAGAATTTTGTTGGGATAACAATTGTCAAAATGCTTTTGAGAATTTGAAAGAAAAATTGTCCATGGCACCTATTCTAAGAGGAAAAAATTGGTCTCTTCCTTTCCATATTTCAACTGATGCCTCAGACACTTCTTTAGGAGGAGTGCTTGGAAAAAAATAAAACCAACAAAACTATGCAATTTACTTCACTAGCAAAAACCTTACTCCCCCTGAATTGAACTACACTGTAACAGAGAAGGAATTTTTAGCAGTAGTTCATGCCATTAACAAACTTCATCATTACATCACTGGATATGAGGTTTTTGTACATACGGACCATTATGCTATCATATTTTTGATGAACAAAACTAGTTACTACTGGAACAATCACACGATGGCTTTTTCTACTTCAAGAATTTAACATCACTATAGTTGATCAGCTAGGAAAAGAAAACATAGTTGCGGATTATCTTTCTCGTATTCCTCAAGATAGTATTGACATTCCAGTGAATGATAATTTCCCTGATGAACATCTGTTTGTAGTAGCTGTTAAGACCCCTTGGTTTGCAGATACAACAAATTACTTAGCTACAGGAAGACAGCCAGCTCATTTGTCACCACCACAAAAGAAAAGAATTGTTCAGCAAAGTGCTTACTACTCTTGGGTAGGAAGTGATCTTTTCTATATGAGTCCTGATATGATCATTAGGAGATGTGTTCGGGAAGACGAGATTCCCGATATCCTTCAGGCCTGTCATGATGGGCTATGTGGAGGACATTTCTCTGATAAGAGAATGACATATAAAGTCTTATAATCAGGATACTATTGGCCAACACTGTTTAAGGATGCAACAAAATATGTGAGAAGCTGCGATTGTTGTCAAAGGATGGGAAGACCTAGCGTAGCAGACGAGATGCCCTTACGACCGCAGGTTGTTATTGAACCATTTGATAAATGGGCACTTGATTTTGTAGGACCAATTTCCCCAATGTTGAGGAAGAAGAAGTACATCTTGGTTTGTACAGATTTTGTGACCAAGTGGGTAGAGGCAAAATCCTTATATCGAGCAACTGAGAAATCAGTGGTTGAATTTATTTATGAAGATATGTTTACCTGCTTTGGTGTTCCACGAGAGATTGTTACTGATCAAGGTGCCCAATTTACTTCTAAGTTGATGAAAGAACTCATAGATAAATATGGGATAAAACACTGTAAGTCTTCCCCATACCATCCACAATCCAATGGGCAAGTGGAATCCATGAATAAAGTTCTAGAAGCTATTTTGTCCAAGAAAATACATTTACATCACAAAGATTGGGTGGATAGGATTCCAGAGGCTTTATGGGCATATCGGACTACATGGAGAAATACCACTGGTCATACCCCTTATGAATTGGTATTTGGCAAGAAAATTCTCCTTCCCATAGAATTTTAGATTCATACCTTCCGCCTAGCAGCAGAGTTGGGGTTGAATTTGGATGAGGCACAAAAACAGAGAGTCATGTAATTAAATGAATTGGAAGAAATTAGGAAAGATGCTCTTCAAAGAACTATCCTTGTACAAAATCAACGTAGCAAATGGCATGATAAATACATTAATAAAAAGCATTTTCAACCAAGGGATTGGGCATTGCTTTTTGATTCCAAATACAAAAATTTCAAAGGAAAACTTACGACAAGGTGGTTGGGACCTTATGAAGTGGAGACTGTTTTTGATAATGGATCTGTCAGAATCAAGACCATAGATGAATCTCAAAATTCTTTTGTAGTAAATGGACATCGATTAAAAGTGTATAACAAACCCTTGTCAAGAGATGATTTTCTACAAGAAATTTCCAAACAAACAGAAATAAAGATAGTAGGAGAAGAGTCTTCTCCTCCTGCTAATCCTTGATCATTTTTGTTGTTCTAAGATTTTGTAAATAATAAAATTTTAACAGAAAGTAAAAAAATCAAATAATAAAAAAATATATATAAAAAACATTTCTTTTTGGATATGTTGATATATTGTTTTCAGTTTTACAGGCTTTTCAAAGCAAGTACAAAATTGAACTTTATCACTCTTTCGCAACAGGTAAGAAGGTAAGACCATTTTATTTTATGAAATTCTCTTATCAATATGCACTGTCTTGTTTTGAAATGAATAAATTTGATCTTGTTTGCTCCCTTTGAATTGCTCATTAAAGTATGAAAGGGGCATTTATCAGGGATAGGATTATTCTTTACTAGGCCTGATGAATTATGATGGGAAAGAAACCCCCCTAAAGTTTTCTTTTAGCATTTTCTCAAACTCTCAAAACATGAGAAAGCAATGAGCATATACTAACTTGGGCTCATAAAATCCACAAGTAAGTGATTACTGTTCCAAAAATTATTTCTGCAAGATTTCTATCTGCACTCGCATTGGATGATGTGGAATACATTAAGGTCCACCTTCCAACAAGTCTCACTCCATCGACAACAACACCTTATCTGGAGTACAGATTAGAGACTACTTAGTACCCTAGACTCTGCATGCCTCAATGGCAGATTTCCTTGCTAACAACCATGAGAATTCATCAATGTCTCTTGGTTGATAGATCCTACAGGTGACTTGACACCAAGACCTTTATTCATACCTGTTAGGATGTACTACAAGCACCTTGAGGCCCATTGACATCATTGGTGGGTCATCTCTCATTGGTTAACGACATTCATTAATGGCCAATAATCCAATGATTTCTTTTTGTGTTTGACTCCAAAACATTTATTCACACAAATAAGAATTGTACCATGGGTTAAAGCTTTGAAGCTGTTGAAGACATAATTTTAATTGATCACTTTCAGGAAGGAACAAAAGACAGGTTCAGGGATAGCCATAAGATAATTTGATTTCATAAACATGAAGTCTTTTTCTCAGCAAGTTATTATTGGTTCAAGTTTCTCTGCAGATTTCGGGTTATTTCATTAGTACCAGTTAGTTCCAGACAGAATCCATCAGCTACAGTGGTTATCAGAAATACAAATTCAAATTACAATTTTAGCACTCTCTATATACAGAATTGACTTCAAAGATCTCGACAGTAAGAAATGCATAACAAGGGAATAGGTAGTCTAATTCAGGTACGCTTAGTTTCATGTTGGTTTAATATATTAAATTACATATTAATAATTTGAATTGGGAATGCCTCGATACTCCATAATATTTCATTATACCTATACTCTGTACCTAATAAACCGATCCTTCTTAACATTTCATATCATGCGAAATGCATTGGATTATCTTGGCTGAGTTCAACACGATTCATATGTAATAATATTTTGAAAACATGTACGACCATCATCATTTCCTTACATGATATCGATCCTCATGACATTTCAAACGTTCTTCTATGATTCCTCTCAGGACTACTTCACACATCATACTCTACTCCTCTGTTGCCCTCATCTAATTCCACTGCTCACCTGTGGACCTTTCCTATGATACCGAGTGAAATTATGGTGGTGAATCATCATGAACCTGAGACTTATGCAGATTTGGAGGCTCTTCCTGAGTATGAAGCCACCAAACACATTTTTCAGAAAGTTGGATGGGAGCCATTCTTCAAGAAATTTGATGGGTATGATGATTCAGTTACACTTAAGTTCGCTCTACGTTTTCATGGTGGACTAGCTAAGGTGGGTGAGCTAGAGTTTGAAGTCACAGAAAAATTCATCTTTGAAGCAATTCAATTACCCAACACTGGTCAGAAATGGACGAAAGGACAGCCCGTCGACAAGAATCTCTGCACACAGCTCCTGCAACCACAGTACTGGAAATTACAATGGTCAGAGGGCACATCAAGGTCATGGTTAGAACCAAAATGGGCTCAGTTGCTATCTATCCTCCAATGCTACCTCACTTGCGAAGGACGGTATACGATCGTGTTTCCATGTCATGCTCGACTCCTGCTACATTTCAAAGGTAACCATTTGATGAACATACTCTATTTTTTGTTGAAGAGTTTAAAGAAAATGGCAGAACAGGTCCGCAAAGCCAAAGATTTTAGAGGTATCTTATTTCATTTTGGTCTTTTCAAAATATTGATTAAGTCTGCGTTATCCCACAAACAAGAAACTTGGGATATGTTCATTGTAAGAACCCTAGCTTCTGACAAATCTAGAGATAAAAACGTTAAGTCCACTCCTGCACAAAAGAAGCCGAACTCTAAGAAAAAGGGTGTTAAAACCCTGACCAAAATCTGTGATGACCCTAAGAATACACCAGACTACACAATTGAGGCCAGTGACGATAATCCTAGTATAGAGCATTCGTTTGATGTCCATGGTTCCAATGGTGTGGAAACTAACCATGACAGAGGCGAATGTTGAAATTATGATTTCTCCTCTAACTACTACAAATAATATTCATGTGGAACAACTTGAAGAGTTAATTGACAAGCCTAGGAGAAATCCCAAACGAAAATGCACACGCACATTGTCAGGTATGGATAACTCTGTGCCTAGTTACCCACCACAGGAAAGATTAAAAAGTGTGGATGATCATGAGGAGGATCCGGAGTCCTTTGAGATGACATGGACTCTCTCCCAATTGATTCCAAAAGTCCATAAAGTCAATCAGCAAGCTAATGCACCCAAATAAATTGAATAGGACAAGCCAATTCAAATGCCAATGGATACCCCTGTTCAGGTGTATAAGGAGTTTACTCATGAACTCAGTCCAGTCGACAACCCTGATCAAGTGTATGATGAGTTTACTCCTGAACTCAGTCCAGTCGACAACCATGTTCAAGCATATGACGAGTTTACTCCTGAACCTAGTCCAATCGACACCCATGATCAAAGACCAGATGAGTTCACTCACGCGTCCAGTCCTCAAACACAACAAGGACATGGTAAAACATTTGAATCTTACTATGAAATCTCCTCCTGTAGATCCTTGAGACCAATGGTAGCCATATTAGAAAGCATGAATCACAGGTTGAAAGAGAAATTACATGAATACACCATACTGGATCAGCACATCAAAATAGAAAATGAACTTATGAAACTCATGCAAGCTCATTTCTTGTCTAAGATTGAACAATTAAAACGAAAAAATAAAGGTCTTTTTCAGAAGAGCAGGAGACCGCGGAAGATTGGCAGGAAGCACATCATCATTAATCGAGTTCTTAAGAAGGAAATCAGAAGCATGAAGAAACATGAGAAATTACAAATGTTGGTTGCAGCTGCTACAACACTATGATGAATCTCAGTTTTTGACTTTTTGTTGTCTGAGAATAGGCAAAGACTTCATCTTGGGGGAATGTTAGCCTCCAATTTTGATTATATTTTTGCCTATATCATGTCAAATATACCTCCATTTTCATATCTAGTATCATTTCCTTCTAGCCTTACCATACACATTTGACATCCTTTTACAACTAAATGGGTCTATTCAAGGTATTCCTATGATTCAAGTTATTTTTAATGTATTTTGATATTTTAAACTAATGTTGATACTAACATGACATGAGGTAGGTACTGTTCCTTTGAAATAGAACTTATCAGTACCAGGTACCGGCTCGCACTTAGTGGAGATGCCAAAGAAGATGCCAAAGACTTGCACGACATGGACAGAGTGGATTGACAGTTCGATTCATATGATCGATTGAGTCATAACTCAATATGCTGACTCAGGGTGAGATTGTAGAACCGTTTTATTAGAATGCTTTATGATCCACGCTTCTTGACACTACGTGTCATGAAGCTGTGAAGTTCATTTTAACTGACTATGAGTCATTTTCGGATCTAAGATCCGTTTAGATTAATGCACCTATGTTTAAAACTGTTTTGGAGAGGATCTATATAAATTGGGACCGCTCTCAAGAAACGTTGGTTACAATATGTTATGTGATACAATTTCTAATAATACAATTTTCTATGTGTTATGTTATTCATTGTTAAATGATTTGAGTCGTTTTATGAATTATGGAGCGTGAAGTATGAACAATTTTTTCATGGAATGATCTGAGTAGCTCTGGTTTCATTTTAGGCGATTGCACCTCTTGGTTGGGCCCGCCAACAGGTTCAATTCGTTGTCTCTTTTCCACAGTAGAGTTAGTTTATTTTCAGTTTTAGAATCTACATGTAAGTTAGTTTTTGAGTTTGGAATTACTTTGTTATATTCTTGCTCAACCATTCTTCGGTTAGATCATTTTCAGTGTGATATCATCTCATAGATTGATGAATGTTGAATGCGTTATTTATCTCTGTAGAACTTGAAGAATGAACCAAGTTCTTAACCTAGATTTGCTTTGTTTTTAGTTTTCAATTTGATCATGATTTAAAGGGAATGCGAGTTTAGATTTACTCTATTCTATTAGGATAGTTATCTTATAGTCGGATTAAAGGAAGCTTCCAGTACCTGTAGGGTAAATAGGACATTTATTTGCTTCACATGTGGTTAGATTTAGAACTGTTTTTGATGCTTAGTTTAAATTGTTTTAAAAAATGATCTTTCTTTTATGGTTTAGATAGATATGATGATGATTAGATGTTTAAGCTAATGGTAGATAGTCTTGGGAGATTACATTGGATCAAAAATAGAAGTACCTGTACTTAAACTCATAACTATTTTCCTTTGATGAGTTAGACAAGAGATGATTAGTTTCAAGATAATCATTAGGGTTCAGTTTCTAAGAGTAAGTTTGTGTTTTCTTCTCAGAATCAATTTTAGATAGGAATTAGAATCTTACCAGCACATACAGTGTAGCAGCTCTAAGTTCACTTACCCTGGTTTGACAATTCAGTGTTTTCAGGTAATTAAAAATCTTTAATATAACAGCCTGACAATGCAAATGTTGTCAATAAAACCTTACAAAATACCCACATAATTCTATTTTGACTACAGGTCTACATGAACCGTTAGATCTAAGATATATGGTGGATGTTATTATAATTTTTAAACCTGTGAAGTAAAACAATTCATATAGATTCTTAAGCAGAACATAAATTAATCAATGGCTCATACACATAGTACACAGAGATTTATACCGGAAACCCTCAATCGGGGAAAACATTTCTTATATTCATTATATCGAATTTCACCATTCACCATACAATATATACAATGTTTTTAGGCATTCTGTAGATACCAAAACCCTAATACCTTAAACTGGGATTAATTTAGAAAACTGTTAAAAATAGCAAAAACCGCCCAAAAACAAATTTGGGGGCGCTGCCCCGAACCCTGTCAGCCCTGGGTTACCACCTGGTGCCGAACACTATGCGTAGCTAGGAGGGGGCATACCTGCCCCCCACTAGGACCGCCCTAGGAAGCACCCAGTGCACACAACACAAATGGCACTACTACAAGGGATCGTCAAACGCAGTTGTCGAATCTGACGCACCCACACATACACATGCAAACAATATAACACATACCCAACAGTTATAACAAATATTCCAACTTTTAACCAAATTTAAACCCACGCAACTCTTTAACCATTTAAAACCAAATTTAAATTTTTACACATATGGTCTATCCATCTGATTCCAAATGCAACAAACAATATTTAATGGGATTTCGGCCCCATTCTAATAATTAACCTCCCAGCTTATTATATCCCCGAAATTGATATGAGTCATCCGATGGTGGATCGGACTCCAAACTTTCAACCAAAACTTGCTTTGATAAAAATTCTAGGCATGGTTCCTTATGTTAACCTTTGTGCATGTGTTACGATCGATATTCTTTTAAATCGTTGATCCCATCCTTAGATCATTCCAAGCCGCACGATCACTGTATATTGCTATCTCAATGATTTAACAGTATATTTAATGATTTGGACTTAGAACATGGGTTAAATAATGGGATTTAAAACTCAAATACTCACAGGTTTGTTCCACAAATAAATTGATAATGATCCCACGCGAATCTTACAATAGAAAACTTGAAGTTTTGTAGCGATGTATTAATCCAACTCATGCATATTGGTTCCAAGGGTTAATAATTTAAAATGAACTTCAATTTCATTGTGTCGACAGTCTAGAAGTTTGTCAATCTTCTCCTTTCTTCAAGAAAATGACCTTTTCTCTCTTAACCCTTGACCACACAAATACAAAATCCTTGATGGGATTAAATACACAATGATTCTGGTTCTTAGATCCACAATATTTGGATCAAACCCCTTATTCCACTCTAGATCTTATACATTAGCCTAAGAATCAAAACAAACTTTAACTCTGTTACAAAGAAGGATTCAAAATCCTTGACCATTATTTACTTTGACTTCTAATTTCAATTAAAAAAAAAAATAATTAAGAGAACCAACTCTCTTTGGTAAAACTTGAATTTGACTTCCAAAACCAAATGATGATTTCTTTCTTTGAGCTCATGCTCCTGCATCAGACTCCTCATGTCAGAAAAAAAATTCATGAACTCTTGTTCATGAGTTCTTCTACAATATTGCCACTTTTCTATATGAGTGCAATAGTTACCCAAGTAGAATCTTCCATTGGATGATCCTTCCACTTCACCAGGTACTCATAGTACTCTTGTCATCTAGTCTTCTTCAGCACTCTAGTATCCAAAATCCTTTCCATCTGCAACTTCTTCTCTGTAGAAATTTTCTTTTTCCACTTAATTTTCTATTATGTGTCCTTGCCCAATTCATTTTCTGACTATTTTTCTTTAGGTTCCACATAAGAATAAAAATCTACTACATTAAATATGGGAGATATTCCCATGTCTTCTGGAAGTTCAATCCCATATGCATTGTCTGAAAACTTCCTCAATATCTCGCAAGACCCAATCTTTTTAACCTTCAGTTTGTTACAGGTTCCTCTAGGAAATATTTCTTTCCTCAAGTGTGCCAATACTGAATCTCCTTCTTCAAAAATGACTTCCCTTCTCTTCAAATATTCTTTCTTCTTGTACTTGAAACTATTTTCCTGTAGTTATCCTTTAACCTTTTCATGCAACTTTTTCATATGTGAATCAAAATCTTATGCATTTGCGCTTCTCTTCTCCATCTGTCCCAAATCTCTGAGCTCAAACACTCCTCTTGCATTTACTTCATAAACAATTTTAAAAGGACTTAACCATGTGTTTCTATTGGGTGAGTTATTGTAAGCAAACTCAGCTTGTGGTAAAGCTAAATCCCATTGATTTGGATGTTCACTTACCAAGCTTCTCAATATATTACCCAAACTTTTGTCTGTAACTTCAGTTTGACCATCTGTTTGAGGATGGTAGGCTGAATTGAAATTGATATGTGTCCCCGATTTCTTCCACAATGTCCTCTATAAGTTTCCAACAAACTTATTATCTATGTCTGAAACAATACTAATCGGAAGACCATGTAGCCTTACTACTTCTTTAAAAAGCATAGTTGCAATATGAGTTGCATCACTAGTTTTATAACAGGGTATGAAATGCGCCATTTTAGAAAATCTGTCTACTACAAAAAAAATGGAATCATTGCCCCTCTGAGTTCTTGGCAATCCTAAAACAAAATCCATACTCACATCATCCCAAGGTCTTTTTGGAATTGGTAGTGGTTGATATAAGCCTGTGTTCTGATGTCTTCCTTTTGCATGTTGACAAACTTTGCACCTTCCAAAACATTTCTAAACATTTGTCCTCATTCATGGCCAATGATAAAAGTTACTCAACTAAACATAAGTTTTTGCATTGCCAAAATGGTCAGCAAGTCCTCCACTATGATTTTCTTGCAACAAATTATCCCTCATTGAACATTTTGGAATGCACAATTTACTTCCTTTGAACAACAACCCTTCTTATAGTATGAAATCCATCCATGGACTTCTATCTCTCAAAATTGGATTGACACTCACCTGGAACTCCTGCAAAACCAAACATCTTCTACTCAAAGCATCTGCAACCTTGTTAGAGATTCCACTAATATGCTTTAATAAAAAAGTAAAATTCTGCATGTATTCTACCCATTTAGCATGTTTCTAATTTAATTTATCTTGCTTAGTGATACATTGTAAAGCATGATTGTCAGAGTATAAAACAAACTCTCTAGGCATGAGGTAATGCATCTATTTCTTCAAATATTGGATTACTGCATAGAATTCTTTATCATATGTGGAGTATTTATGTTTTGAATCATTCAGTTTCTCACTAAAATATGCAATTGGCTTGTCATCTTGACTCAATACACCTCCAACTGTTGTCTCGCTAGCATCACACCTAACTGTAAAAACTTTGTTGAAATCTGGGAGAGATAAGATAGGTCTCTTAGTAATCTTTTCCTTCAACAATTTGAATCCTTTTTTTGTTGCCTCTGTCCATCTGAATGGTTGTTTTTCCTTCTTTATTGTTTCTAGGATTGGAGCGCAAATACCACTAAATTTTCTTATAAATTTCCTATAGAAACTTGACAACCCATGAAAACGTCTAACTTCAAATATGTTTCTTGGATATGGCCACTCTTTAATTGCTTTCACTTTCTTTGGATCCATCTTTAATCCCTCTTGTGAAATAAAAAATCCTAAATAAACCAATTATGTTTTCATAAAGAAACATTTCTTCAAGTTTATTAAGAGTTTCTATTGATGTAATTTCTTTAGAACCAAAATCAAGTGCCTAACATGTTCCTCTTTGGTTTTGCTAAAAACAAGAATATCATCTAGATAAGAAATGAAAATTTTTCCTATGAATTCCTTAAGCACTTTATTCCTAAGTCTCATTAAAGTACTGGGTGCATTAGTTAAACCAAAAGGCATAACCAACCACTCATATAATCCATTGTTTGTCTTGAAGGTTGTTTTCCACTCATCACCTCCCCTCATTCTAATATGATGATATCCACTCTTTAAATATATCTTTGAAAAATATTTGGCACCACTTACACAATCCATCAAATCATCCAATCTTGGTAAAGGAAAAAAATACATGATGGTGATTTTGTTTATGGCTCTAGAATCTATGCACATTCTCCATTCTCCTCCTTTATTCAGACTCAACACCTCAGGTACAACACATGGACTCAATCTTTCTCTGATCAATCCCTTGTTCAACATTTCTTGTACTTGTTTGTTGATCTCTTCATTTTCTATTGGATTCATTGTGTAAGTTGCTTTGTTTGGCAAACTAGCTCCAAGAATTAGATCGATATAATGGCTAATACTACTAACAGGTGGTAGCTCATTAGGCAAATAATCAACTACAATATCCACATACTCCTCTAAAAATTTCTAAACTTCAATAGGTAAATCATCTATCCTTGTTTTTGTTATAATAGTCCTAGGTTTTCCAACAACAACAAAACTTACCTTTTCATCTTGCACATGCTTCAGAAATTATTTTTATGTGACCAGCAACACTTTTGGACTTGTCTGCTCCACTACCCTCTTATATTTAAGAGGAATAAGAGTATGTCTTATGCCTTCTTTCTCAAATGTAAAAGTATTATCTCTGCCATTTTACATCACATCTATGTCATATTGCCGTGGTCTGCCCAACAACACATGACAAACATCCATCGGAATAACATCACATAGAATCTGATCCTTATAATTTCCAATCTGGAAATCAACTCTGCATTGTTCATTCACCAATACTTGATGCCCTTTTTTCAGCCAAGAAACTTTATATGGTGTAGGATTCTCCTTCTACGATCCTAACTTCTCAACCATCTCCACAGAAACCAAATTATCAGTACTACCATTATCAATAATCAATTTGCAACACTTAAATTTTGATTTACACATTGTTCTGAACAGATTTTTCCTTTGTGTTGGCTTGATTTTAGTAAAATTTTCCTCATCAATAAGGCTTCTCCTGCCTCTGGAACTTTAGTATTCTCCTCAAGTACTCTTGGCTCATATTTTTCTTGTGAAATCTGGACATTCCCTTTCCTTGTAGCATTATTTGGACAATCCCATGACATATGTCATGTCTTACCACATGTATAACATCTGATTTCATATCCTCTACCTCTTCCTCGGCCTCTCTGAAAATATATTATTCCTCTGAAGTATCTTCCTCTTCCTCTTGAGGATTGTTCTTGTTGATTTGATGTATCAGCTTCTTCCTTATAAGATGAAAACTTATTCTTCTGAGCTTGTTGTCCCTTACCTCTGTAAGCTTGACCTTTCCCTTTTCCTGAATTATGTCTTCTACCCAGTTTCTCTTCCACCTTTAAGGCACATTGGTATGCCTCCTCCACTTTATTTGGTGATAAGAGACTCAATTCATATTGAATTTCTAGTCCAAGACCATTCATATACCTTGATACCTTCTCAAAACTATCCTCATTATAACCAACTCTAATGTTTACCTTGTAAAATTCCTCGGTGTACTCTCTAACAGATAACAATATTTGTCTTAGATTTTGCATATGTCTGTACAAGGTAAGCTGATAGTATTTAGGTAAGAATTTACCTTTCAAATTTGCAACCATTCTATCTCAATTTCTGATTGGTTGTTTATTATTTCTCTTTCTCTCTTCTTGAACACCATCCCACCATAACAAAGCATGGCCCTTCATCTTTGTGACTGCAAACTTCACCTTCTTCTCATCGGTAACTTCATCATAATAAAATTGTTTGTCTAACACATTGATCCAATCAACCAATTCTTTCAAATTTAAACCTCCAATGTATGAAACTATCTATGTTCTGGACTTTGAACTAGCCCCCATAACTTCTTTTAATAATTTGAGTCCAAGGTTTTCTCTTGTCACTTCTTCTTCTTTTGTGTCACCCTCTTGCTCATCTTCACTGGCATCACCTACTTTAGGATCTCTTCTTCCATCATTTCTTAAGGCTTCAACTTCTGCACGTAGAGCTCTCATTTCCTCCATCACCTATACATTTGCAATTGGTCTACCTCTACGACCTCCTCTTCCATGTCCTCTTCGAAACTGAAATTCCATTTTAGATTGAGAATTACTCAATCTTGAATCCCTCCTGTTTCTATCAATGTAAGAGGTGAGAAATAAATTATCCCTTTCATACACTTATAGGAAACAAAATATTCTTTCTCTGATACCACTTAATTCAAATGATGCCAATAAAACCTTACAATATACCCACAAAATTCTATTTTAATTGCAGGCCTACATGAACTGTTAGATCTAAGATATATGGTGGATGTTATAACAAATATTCCAACTTTTTACCAAATTTTAAACCCGTGCAAATCTTTAACCATTTAAAACCAAATTTAAATGCTTACACATATGGTCTATTCGTCGGATTCGAAATGCAACAAACAATATTTAATGAGATTTTGACCCCATTCTAATAGTTAACCTCCCGGCTTATGTTATCTCCGAAATTGATATGAGTCATCTGATGGTGGATCGGACTCCGAACTTTCAACCTAAACTCGCTTTGATAATAATTTTGGGCTTAGTTCCCTGTGTTAACATCCGTGCATGTGTTACGACCGATATGCTTTTAAACCGTTGATCTCATCCTTGGATCGTTCCAAGCCACACGATCACTGTATATTTCTATCCCAATGGTTTAACAATATATTTAATGATTTTGACTTAGAACATGGGTTAAATAATGGGATTTAAAACTCAAATACTCATAGGTTTGTTCCACAAAGAAATTGATGATGATCCCATGCGGATCTTACAATAGAAAACTCAAAGTTTTGTACCGATGTATTAATCCAACTCACACAGATTGGTTCCAAGGGTTATTAATTTAAAATTAACTTCAATTTCATTGATTCAACAGTCCAAAAGTCTATCAATCTTCTCCTTTATTCAAGAAAACGACATTTTCTCTCTTAACCTTCCACCACACGAATACAAAATCCTTGATGTGATTAAATATACAATGATTCTGGTTCTCAGATTCACAACATTTGGATCGAACCCTTTATTCCACTCTAGATCATATACATTATCCTAAGAATAAAAAAACTCTAACTCTATTACAAATAAGGATTCAAAATCCTTGACCATTATTTACTTTGACTTCTAATTTCAATTAAAAACAGAAAATAATTAAGAGAACCAACTCTCTTTGGTAAAACTTGAATTTGATGTCCAAAACCAAATGATGACTTGTTTCTTTGATCTCATGCTCCTGCAGCACTTGGACACACCGTGGCGGTGGCATGATCCTCCCTTTCTTCCTCCTCTCTTCACTTGATTTTCCTAATGAGAAATATGAGCATGATTTTGTGCACAATATGCACAAAATCGCTCTCGGGTCATTTATAGAAAAACACCAGCAAGAGCATGCAAAGGTTCTTAAGAGAACACATTCATTCTTAAGAGCATGCACGGGTTATTAATATCACACATGTGCTCTTACTGCTTAACCTACATGGAAATCCACGTGTAGGTCCAGCCACAGCCGAACCTATAGTTGTAGGAACTTGTGTTTGTTCCTAGGAATGCACACGCATTCATGTGAGAGCACATTCTTGTTCATGGTCTTGCCACTTTTTGGCCAAAAACTTCTTGCACTCACCCTGAAGCCCTGGATTCCCTAGCCTCCAAGAGGAAAAGAACTAAATTTGTTTTTTCAAAGAAAAGTGGTAATCGCATTACACTTTCACTTCCATCAACGAGATATGAAGATTCCCTTATAACACCTAAGCATGAGTCATATTTTTATTTGAATTTTTCGCTTGATTTTCCATTGAATATCCTACCAAGTAAGGGAAGAAAACACCTTCATCTCATAATGTTAACTGCAACAAATGAAGTAGAGTATTGCATGGGATCATGTCGCTTTGAATGTACGTATTGTTGGGATATAATTGTGATGATGAGAAGGAACTTGAAGCAGTCATCGAGCTATTTAGTCACCATATTGTCCCCATCTTGATGTGACTATGAAATATTTCCAAAATATTACAGAAGGTATTATGGACAAATAAAATCGACAAAGAATCAAAGAAAGTTGGAACCTTCCAACAACAACGCGTACATAAAATTGGATAACAAGTTTTAAATATGTATCAAATATAGAAAAACATCAAATGCTAGGGATGTAGTTAGTTAAACGGTCTCAACTGTTGGAACTTCCTTGCAAACAAGATAAAAAGGAAACAGACAGCCATGCAGGAAGAAAAATTTGAAGAGGAAGAAATCACAAGAGGTATGTTAGGAGCATGAGAGAGAAATTATTTTAGTCTTTTCATCATTCATACTTTACATATTTCTCTTTGGGATTTGACGGGTTGTGGATAAAAGGGGTGGCTCGCAGAGTATCAAGATAAACTTAGCAATCGATTTGATGGATTCTTTGAGGTAACTTGTGTGTTTGTTTGAGTTTGTTGTAGTTTGTCTATGTTTTCATGGCTGACTAGTTTTTCTCATGTGCAAATTATTGCCTTGAAGCTTCATTGATCATTGTTCAAGCATGTCTATCTTCTTTGTTAATTTTTTTTGTACTCGGTTATTCTCATATGAGTGAAGAAATCATATTGAGTAGTTAGAATTTCACTTGGGGTCCAAACATTCGCAAAGGTATGAAAGCTCCAAGAGTCTGAGAAATACGTGGGGGTTTCATCAATAAATATTATATTCGGCTCTTAATATTGTCTCCAATTTATTTCTTGTTGTTCCACATGTGCTTTTTAACAAATAGAAATAAAATCATTAAGTTGCTTTTCATTCAAATGTACATTGTTTTCTTTTATTCCATTTACATCTTTATTTTTATTTTTTTTAATTCTTTAACAAGAATATTTTAGTAACAAATAAATAAAGAATCATAATACTTAAAGATCCTTTTAAGTTATTGCATTGTTTTTTCCTTAATTTTTAAGTTTGTTTACTGTCTTTAATAACATTTGTATATGATTCATTTACTCATCTAACTTGTTAATATAACAACTAACCAAGTTTTGTTACTTCACTTTTAGTTTTTCTTTTGATTAGTTTTGTTAATTAATAACATTTTATTTTTCTTTTATTTTTTTATGCAACAAACTA
>JASDQU010010760.1:79765-90110 GCA_032191745.1 Picea mariana
TGTGTGTTATTAAGGTTTGGCAGAAGCGCGTTGATCTAGGTGGATATTGGTAGTCACCCACTTATTCCACTGTCTCAATTTTCATTTTGGTAGTTTTTTTGGGGTTTTTTGGGTCCTAAACTTTCAGGGTCATATTGAGGCCCTAAATAGAATTTTTTTGGTATGGCACAGTTACATTGTAGGATTTAGCCAAAGTGTGAAAATAAATTGTGTATTCCTCAGATAGTTCTTTCCAACGAGCTATCGTGCACCTAAAACAAAGATTGTATGCAAAAGTTACAACCCCAAGAAATTGATGTACCAACTTACCCCATCAGGGCCCACATGACTTTTGGCGCTTCATCTCCTAGGGTTAGGTTTTTGAATGTTTAAGGTTTTATCATTTATGTTTTATGTTAAAAAGGTCTTTGGAGCCTCATTGTAACCATGTTTTTTCAAATGAGCATAGCCGTCACATCTCTTCTCAGAGATAAGTTGTCACCATTCGAGCAAGTTTGTTTCAATCTGCATTTTTATAGTTTCAACATATTCTTTTTATTAATAAAATTCAAGTTTTACTATATCTATATGTATTTATTTGATATACATTTGTGTTCCATTTTGTTCCATTTATAAATCCAAATCATCGGTATCAGAGAAATTTTCTCTTTATTTATTTCTTTGTGCATGTCCCCAACGAGGTCAGGGTAAAAGGAGTTGGGACTCAAAGTGGTTGAGCACTTGAAAGACCATCCATGTCGATCATGATGGCCTCCCATGGTGGAAGAAAAGAGATACGATGGAGTAATATATCCTTTTAAAATCTTTCTCGAGGAATACCTTGCATGACAAAGGAATGAGATGATGGATAACTTTGCACAAATCCTTCAACGACTACCAATAGGCGACACATATTCATCAAGTGTCCATCACACCCCGTTCAAGGTACAAGTCAATTTTGATATTCTATTATTTGAAGGCCAGATAGAAAGGACATTTTATGTGCTTCCTCATAGTTTACACAGTGAAGCAACATACCATCGGAAGATCTTCTAAACAAGAAGTCTCCTATAATGACGTATCTAGCAGATTCGAGATGGAGCCTTCTTCTTTGATGAGTGTCTAAGTTATCTGGACATATTTGATTTTGAAAATAGTAAACCAAATTTTTATACCAAGGATGTTCAAACACGGGAAGGATTTGATTATCAATGTAGAATAGTGTTGATAGAGAACTATCATGTTCATCAATTTCTTAACTAGTTTCAGCATGTTGAGCTAAGTGAAGGGATAAGTCACGCCCATTGATGGTGTTAGAAGTCATGATATTTAAATCATTCTCCTCGATATTGGCAAGAAAATGTGCAAGCTTCCCTGAAACATAGGTCTGTGAGAGAAAAAACTTGACAGTGGGTAAAGGGACTTTTACCAACGTATTCTTACCTATGATGAAGTGGAGAAATTTTTCAACAACTTTAACAAGAGAGAAATCATGTTTTTCAATAAAAGAATATTTAAACTCATCATCAGAAAAGCTTTAACTCATGTAAGACATTGTTTTTATGTTACCTTGGTCATCACCTTGCATGAGGATAGCATAAACTGCTTCCTCTGTGGCATTAGTATATATCATAAATTCCTTCTCAAAATCTGGCTTCGCCAAAACCGGTGCAGAACTGATTACTTTCTTGATCCCTACAAAATAATTTCTGACATCATCTGTCCAAGAAAAGGAATGATTTTTCTTAAGAATATTATGAATTGGTTTGACCATTATAGAAAAATCAGGAACAAACCTAAGGACAAAGTTAATAACCCCCATAAAATCTTGAACCTCCTTCTTGGAAGTGGGAGCAGAAAGATTTAGGATAGCAGTAATCCTTTCAGGATCAATGCTTATTCCTAAATTGGAGACAATGTGTCCAAGGATATTACACTTGGTAATGTCGAAAATAGACTTAGAAGGATTTATAGAAATGCCAAATTTCCTGCATCGCATCAGAACTCTTTTAAGATGACCAAAATGATCTGATCGGTTTTTAGAGTACACGGTTAAGTCATCAAGATAGATCTAAATAATCTTTCCGATTAGATCGTCAAAAGATATTTTCATAGCTCTTTGAAAAGTGGCACCTGCATTAGATAAGAAAAATGCATATGTTCATAAGCAAAAGTGCCCCAACGAGTAATAAAAGTGGTTTTATATTTATCTTCCCTTTTTCCTTGATTTCATTGTAACCAGAAAAACCATCATGTAAGGACATCATCTGTGACCCTGCAACTTGATGAAAAAGCATTTCCATATTAGGGAGAGGAAAGTGATCTTTTATACTAGCCCGATTCAATGTGCGAAAATCTACTCATAATCTGATTTGACAAGTTGTTTTCCGAATGGGAACCAAATTAGAAACCCATTATGAATACTTAACCGAAAATATAATCCCAGCCTTCAAGATTTTTTGCAATTCCTTTCGAATAGTTTCTTCCGACATAGGGTTAATGGGTCTTTTTTTTTTCCTAACTGGTTTTATTCCCTCCTTGATAGGAATGGCATGATGTATAAGAGCAGGATCAAAACCATGAAGATCCTCATAAGATCAAGCAAAAACATCTTGAAATTCACCAAGCAGTCTGGCGAACTTTAGTTTTTCTTCATCAAAACATTGGGCACCTATTTTAACATTCTTTGGAGACTTGGGTGTTCCAATGTTCAATGAAATGGTTTCACCCACTTTCCTTTTCAACTCCTCTTGTTTATGTTTTTCTTTGATTCCTACATCACTCGATGAAAGTGAACTTTATATAGGAGTCAAGCCTTTAGGAATCTTGTTATCTTCCATTGATGTAATTTCCTTAGGCTTATAAGGTTCATTTTGAATGAAAGCATAGATGCTTTCATCACTATGGAAGACCTGACATGATTCTATATTGTGAGGGATATGTGGACGATACAGATATTGAAAAGTACAATTAGGTCTTTGTGGAAGAAGTTGTTGATTAGGAGAGGCTGCAAAAACAGCGAACTAGATAACCATTGAGTTCAATTCCCTTTTAACATGAGTAATGTTGAAATATAGTAGGTTTGAGATAAGTGCCCAAACTGTTTGGGTGTAGTGTTTCATTAACTTATTTTTAGGAGAGTATATCTTACGTATAAGGTTCACAACAAGCTCGGAATCCCCAAAAATTGTAAGGTGACCACAACCCATATTATAGGCATTTTCAATGCCTAACAATAATGCTTCGAATTCAATGACATTATTTTTGCAAGAAAAGTCTAACCTATAGGAAAAGTTAAGAATTTTTCCCACGGGAGAGTACAAGATAATACCATCTTCGTTACCTTCATTGGAGCATGAACCATCAAAGTGCATATGCCACATCCCATCGTCTAAGTCGATTTGTTCCGAGGTAGTGTTGTCCTCCTTGGAAAATATGGAATACACTCCTAGGTCCTCCTCGATATAATTTACATTAGGTTGTGGGACACTTTCTATGTAAGGTGAAATTATTCCCTCTTTGAGGACTATGATGTTTTTACCATTCCAAGGAATGGATATGTGTGTCCCTTCAGTGAGAGATATCCACCCATCAAATCTTGCCAATCTCTTCCTAGGATGATCAAGTACTTAGTTACTAGCATATCAATTACCTGAATATTAAGGGTTGTCCTTATTTCAGGGCGCGTGCACAAAACCAAGGTCACATCCTTGATTTCACCTATGGTCATTTTTTTTAGACTATTATAAGAGAGCATGCTTCTAGCGTTTTCATTTGTACAAGACAATCCTATATCTTCCATAATAATATTCAACATTACACTTGGGCCCGAATCGTCGTCGATGAGGTAACAATGGACAATATTATCCATAATCTTTACAGAAATATAAAACGGGGTTTTTTTTATAGGGTATCTAAAGTTATCTACACCTACTTTATTTATAGACAAATCCTCTTCCTCTATCTCTTTAGAGAGTTTGGCTACAATGGAAGCTTTTCCTTCCATGAAATTTTTTAGATGCTTCTATTTTTCAGGGATGGAAACCATGTTTAGAAGGGTTGCATCTACTTTGATGTTGGCCAACTGATTTAGAATGTTGTATTTGGAAGAGGGGAGAGGGGAGGTAGCTCCTTGATTATCGGGAGCCTTAGGAACCTGAACAATATCAGCTAGTGAGGATGATCTTGGGCTAGAAGAAGTGCTTGGAGGATCATATTTTTTGGGGGGAGCATAGGATTTATTCCTAATATTTATGATCGTGACATATTCTGGCTCTACAAAGTCTAGGACAACAATGGTAGTTTCAGGTATCTTACCAAAGATTTTATCATTGGCATTATTTTTTACCTCACATGTAATTTCCTCATGGTATTCCTCACAAAAGTTACACCAACTACAAGGCATGATAGCTTTAGGCTAAAAAATATTTTCATTTGGATTTCTAAAGGGGGGTGCAGAAGAAGATGAAGCTACAGGGGTAAGAGAGGAGAAATTTCCTTTTCTCTCATATGCTATAATTTGATTATTCATGTATTGTACAAGATGTAATAGGGTGGACATGTTTGCTTGTTTAACTAAGTCTCCTTTAGGAAGACCTGCTATTTCAAGTTGTTATTCATACTCTTAAAAAGTATGCAAAGCGGAACTGGGGTTATCAATGGCCTTTTCCTCAAGCCTATGATGATAGGGGGAAGGTAATGCATTATAATAATGCATGAAAGTGGCTTGGTTCTTAGGTCGAATGAGTTCATGGATTTGATTGTATAACTTGGTGAAACAGAAATTGAAAGACTTGATAGTCTCACCATCCTTATAAGCGATGTTATTGTACTTTTGTAACTGCTTGGTTGGGCTTTTGGATTGCCCATAGGTAGATTTCAAGCAATAGACTAACTCCTCCCAAGTAGATAAAATAGTAGGAGGGATATCGAAGAAATCGGTCACAGCCTTCCCTTCAAGGGAATTCACAAATAAGCAGATACAAGTATCATTTTCATTAGCTCCTATGTCATAACAGGAATTAGAAAATTCCACCAAGTGTTCATTCGTAGTGACATTTTTATTCCCTGAAAACCTAGGGAGATGCTCTTTGAATTTAGGAAGTGGACGAGTAGTAGGTATCAGGTAAAGAGAGGAGGAAACATGCCACGGGGTGGTTGTAGCATCTTATTCAAACTGAAAAAGCTCATACTTTTTAATGAATTTGGCAGGGTTTGTGGTAGATTGGACAGGGACTTGGTGACTATATAAGCTACCAATTGCTGACGAAGATGAAGATTGAGATGAACAAGCACCTCTAGTGCCACCAGATCCACCACTATATGTCATCTTATGAATGATAGGTAAGGGAGAGAAAGACAAACTAGATGAATCAGACAAGGTTCTCCTTAGAGCACTTTGTTAGGTTGATAACACAATGTTTCTTCTTCCTATTTCAGCAATAGGATTAATTTACGATGATAAACCTCTTCTTCTCCTAGAAAAATGAGGGTTTAAGGACATGAAAAGAAGATCAAAACTGAAGGAAAAACAAGGCTATGGTTGATTCCTAAGTTATCTTCGCCTAGCTTCCCAACGTTCTTGGGCGCTTATGTCTTGTTCAATTGCTTCCCATGAGCGATTAAGCTCAACCCAGGTATCAACGATATCTAAGATGATATTAAACAATTTTAAAGCAATGTTGGTCTGATCTTGAAGATTGGTCTCAATATTAGGCTTCCTTGCATTAGGTACAATCATTAAGAAATGAAACAGTCAAATAATCAATATCAAAAAAGTAGATATATCCAATGATAATCAAGCATAAAAAAAAAATCAACCAAAGAGATATGGAAGATCTCCCCAGTATGGTCACCAAATAAATGTTGAAGAAAATATATGAAATAATATTACTCAAGCATTTTCATATCTTGCTTAGCTAAGGCAAGATAGACAGGAATATCACCCTATGTTTATAGCCTCAAAATTTGTTTCCTAATCCACAAGTATTAGTTACAAGGGCTTAGGCTGATTTTTTATAATAAACGATTGTTGTAAAATTCAATATCTTTATATAATTTTTTGAATATAACAGATGCAAAAGTAAATGTGGAGACAAAATAAAAAATACCAAGTCACAATTTAACACGGATGAGATGGAATAGAAATCACTTATTTCATTCCAAGAAATCAAAAGAATTGTTCTCTTTAAAAAACGCCTTGAGGGAGTTTGGACCAAAGTCAAACTTAGATGTCCCCAATGAAAACCATACAAAAGGACTTTTGACAGAAAATAAGAAACTAAACTTTAAAATATGGATCAACTTGCCATAGATTGTTTCCTACTCGAATCTACACAATATCCTTTATCAATCATGAAATTTAATTCATAAACAGACAAGTCTACACAGACTATCAAAGATAGATCAACACCTCTGAAAAACAAGTGTCTAAAGGATGTAATTCAGCCTTGAATTGTGTTGTCTACAATAGGACCATGTTGTCATAAAAGAGAATCGGGATTTTAATGAATTAAAGAATGAATGAAAACTGAACTATTTCAATAAAACCCAAGAGCAGACCTTAGTATGCTTTCTCCTTCTATTCTCCCCTTGTTCTTCCTTCTCTTGTTTCCTTTAAGCAATCAAAATTAGTTGAAGTAGTTCAACTACTTATTTTATTTAAGTTAACTAAAACTCAAATAACTTTTACTTTATGGGAATATTTAATATAATAATAATAAGGGTCTTCAATAAATAATAACTAGTAGGTGGGACCCCTTGTGACTCCCTTTAGTTTCTTAACAAAAATAAAAACAACTAGTCAATCAATCAAATACATCCCTCCCTGTGGATCCCATCATCATTCTCATAATTTGAAAATTAATATCAATGATATTTTAAACCATATCCAAAAAATATAATATCCAAAATATCCAAAAATAGTATGTTGTCCAAAAACTTCAGCAAACAACTGTTCTCAAAATCAATAAATAAATATACTCAAAAACCATATTTGCCACTTTAGGAGGCAATTTTCCCTGTGTTGCTACTGTCTCCCTTTGATTTCTTTGAATTATCCTTAGGCTGTGTGGATCCTTTAGGCTTGATCTCACTGATAACATGAGAGAATTCATCTCTCAAGTGCATGTGGGATGAAACGGATTTGGCGGAATCAATTGAGGGAGAGGAGGGGGAAGCAACAACGTTTCCTTTATCATGTGTATGGTGGGCTTTGGTTTTGAGTATCTTTCTTGTGTGGGAAGATTGTTCAGGTGAGTGTGCAGGGGAAATTTGGAAAATTGGGTTAACCGGTGGAGGGGGAGAAGGTAGAGACAAATTGGGCCAGCCACGATGTTGGGAGACTGTTGGGTTAACAATCTCTTGCCATCCACCATTTTCAGGGACTTCAGGTTGTAATGAGACATGAGGGGGAACTGGGATACCAAGGACAGGTTGGGGTTGGAAGGGAGGCCTTTCTGGCCTAGGTTGGACTACCCCTTGTCCAATCCAGAAGAAAAATCTAGCTTGGAAGAGCCAGTTTAACTCTTTTGGATCTGCATCAAAATGTATCAAAAATCTTGGCCTTCTAGAGCCTCTATTAGGATTCCCTCTTCCCCTGTTATTTCAGCCATGGATTCCTCTATTGAAGAAGCTTATTCATGTATGCATCATTTATTAGCAACTAGCTTCTTAAACAAACCATACATGACATCTCTTTAAATATGAAACAAAGTTTGGCTCAACAACACATCAGATCCATGCAATTCAATCCATAAAAATCATTTAATACTTGTTAATGAGCAGGGGGTAAATAAGGGTTTTGGGATATCTGAGGGGGTTGTATTGAGTGAAAAGTGATAAAATTAAAGGGAGTAGATCATGATTACTGCTCAACAAATCATTAAACAATCAACTGTGTTGTAATAACAAAAGCTATCAATTGCAACCCATCTATGTGTCAACCTTTAATTTCTATAATATAGAGTCTCCATTTAATTAAAAATTAATTTTAAGAACAAGGTGTGCAAAGTGAATCTGGGAATTTGAGGGGATTTGTGATGTGCGAAAAAGTGAGATAATTGTAGGGAAGTTAATGGATATTGTTCATAAAACAAATTAAGTAATCAATAATCATAACTATGTACTAAAATCAATCCAAAAAACACCAACACCACACCAACGATTAATGTGTATCAAATTGTTCATTGTTCCAACATTTAAATTTCCCAGAATTTATTAATTCATAACAATCTATGTGATCATAACTCATAATCAAAACAAACTTTCCATTTCAATAGTCTTGTTTAAGAAAGCATTGATCTTTTATTTCTTTGCCTTCCTTTTAAGAATTAAAAAAAAAAACACAACAATTTGCTCAACCTCTATCCCACAACTATAATAATAAACATCCATTGTCCACCAATTTACAATCGAGCCCAATTAAAATATACACAGGTCTTTTTTTGCAAATATGAACAAACTTCCAAAATATGCCCGAGTAAACACAGTGTTAATCATATCAATAAATAAGATTTTGCAACGAAACCACAATCAACATAAAACCTGAGCCTTATCATTGTTGATATAACTTCCTTTTAAAACCATTGATAATATGTACGATGATCCAATAATATATATGAAGCAGACATAGCCAATTACACATAGGCACTATTTTTAAAATTAGCCATAACCTTGATCGGGCCTAGCAAAACACACAGGTGTTTCCAATTTCAATCAAGACCACGCTAGTAAAAACATCATAATGAAAGAAGACACTTCTCAACTATATGCAAGTGCCTATAACTATTCGACCAATTTTATCATAGAAATATGAGACAAAGACTCAACGAAAAACCTCCATAACCATTCCAATGATAAACTCATATTTGACAACCAAAAGGGTGCCTGAAGGGAGCAAGGATAGTTGGAAATCCAATCGGGTCTGTCACAATTAAATGCGGGGAGACAACAAGAGCATGTTCATATTTTAACAATAACACAGAGAATTGGAGCTCTTTTGAGACTTATCAATCATAGGCAAAATACCCTCAAAAAATATACAACGATGAGCCACACAATCCCCTTATTACTCCAAGTCCTAGACAAGACGAATGATTAACACCCGAGGAGAGAAAAGGCAGGCAGATAATAACCCAATGCACATGGTGTGTTTAACGCTTGTAGAGGAGAGGTGAAGTTAATTGAACAATGATAGTTATTAAAAGAACACATAGATATATAGCATCTCTATCCATTTACTTAAGATCCGAACAAACTGACAGCAATACCAATGAGGATGCATACATCATAACACCAAGATATAACTTGTATCAACCCACAACCATGCAGTCATGTTAATGTTATGGCCACCCAAAGAATAGATCTTGGGATACTTCAATGAAAAGACAATAAGAATGAGCCAACGACTATGGCTCGGGGTTTGAATAAATAACACAACAACTACTGGCCATCCAAGTGCGACTGGAAAAGGGTTACAATCATGACTATGAGGGAATGAAAATAACTGACAATAATACACAGAAAAAAACCCTCCACCATCAATATAGAATGATATGTACCACATTCACTTATTATCCATAGAGACCCATCACAATATTAAACCGAGTGAGCAACCAGTCAATGAACAACTTAAACAAAACCCAATTCTTTTGCTTGCAATACAAAATATTTTGCAGTCATCTCAGAGAGAAATAACACAAATTTACACAGTCAAAATTCTCAAGAACACACAAAATCCAAGCATCATTGAGCCATTATTTTTTCATACACAGAGAATATTTCATGGATGGAGAGAAAAATAACCATACCTATAACAAAAGGCTTAAAAGGGAAAGTTGGTCGAGCCTTCTTCTTTCCAAGAGCCTGAAATGCAGAGCTTCACAACCAATAGACCGAAAATGAAACAAGGAACAATGTTAGGGTGACGACCGATAGGGGGAGTATGGAGTGATGTGTAGTAAATGCACATCTCTTCCATATCTTGGCCTATTCAATTCGAAGTACGAGACATCCAAACATTCACCAATCAAGTAAACCATGTATTCAATGCCAAACCTTTGAAATTTGCGACGATATCCTTTACATAGTGCGCCAACCAATCTCATTTACATGTTAACCCTTGCCATAGTTTATGCCCTCATACATATTGCAATTCTATATGCACCCAAATAAAATCTAATGAAGATTGCATAGCCACTAACCAACCATAGCATAATAGTTAGGACTAACACTAACATTGCTTTACTTTTCCATTTGCATATAACCCTTTATCATAGCTCAAACATAACTTCTTTTCCTTTAAGATTTTTTTCATAGGTTTTCTTTCTTTGTTTCGATTATGTTATCACTAATATATCTCTTGTAT
>JASDQU010010760.1:90130-101108 GCA_032191745.1 Picea mariana
TAGAGCCTCTATTAGGATTCCCTCTTCCCCTGTTATTTCAGCCATGGATTCCTCTATTGAAGAAGCTTATTCATGTATGCATCATTTATTAGCAACTAGCTTCTTAAACAAACCATACATGACATCTCTTTAAATATGAAACAAAGTTTGGCTCAACAACACATCAGATCCATGCAATTCAATCCATAAAAATCATTTAATACTTGTTAATGAGCAGGGGGTAAATAAGGGTTTTGGGATATCTGAGGGGGTTGTATTGAGTGAAAAGTGATAAAATTAAAGGGAGTAGATCATGATTACTGCTCAACAAATCATTAAACAATCAACTGTGTTGTAATAACAAAAGCTATCAATTGCAACCCATCTATGTGTCAACCTTTAATTTCTATAATATAGAGTCTCCATTTAATTAAAAATTAATTTTAAGAACAAGGTGTGCAAAGTGAATCTGGGAATTTGAGGGGATTTGTGATGTGCGAAAAAGTGAGATAATTGTAGGGAAGTTAATGGATATTGTTCATAAAACAAATTAAGTAATCAATAATCATAACTATGTACTAAAATCAATCCAAAAAACACCAACACCACACCAACGATTAATGTGTATCAAATTGTTCATTGTTCCAACATTTAAATTTCCCAGAATTTATTAATTCATAACAATCTATGTGATCATAACTCATAATCAAAACAAACTTTCCATTTCAATAGTCTTGTTTAAGAAAGCATTGATCTTTTATTTCTTTGCCTTCCTTTTAAGAATTAAAAAAAAAAACACAACAATTTGCTCAACCTCTATCCCACAACTATAATAATAAACATCCATTGTCCACCAATTTACAATCGAGCCCAATTAAAATATACACAGGTCTTTTTTTGCAAATATGAACAAACTTCCAAAATATGCCCGAGTAAACACAGTGTTAATCATATCAATAAATAAGATTTTGCAACGAAACCACAATCAACATAAAACCTGAGCCTTATCATTGTTGATATAACTTCCTTTTAAAACCATTGATAATATGTACGATGATCCAATAATATATATGAAGCAGACATAGCCAATTACACATAGGCACTATTTTTAAAATTAGCCATAACCTTGATCGGGCCTAGCAAAACACACAGGTGTTTCCAATTTCAATCAAGACCACGCTAGTAAAAACATCATAATGAAAGAAGACACTTCTCAACTATATGCAAGTGCCTATAACTATTCGACCAATTTTATCATAGAAATATGAGACAAAGACTCAACGAAAAACCTCCATAACCATTCCAATGATAAACTCATATTTGACAACCAAAAGGGTGCCTGAAGGGAGCAAGGATAGTTGGAAATCCAATCGGGTCTGTCACAATTAAATGCGGGGAGACAACAAGAGCATGTTCATATTTTAACAATAACACAGAGAATTGGAGCTCTTTTGAGACTTATCAATCATAGGCAAAATACCCTCAAAAAATATACAACGATGAGCCACACAATCCCCTTATTACTCCAAGTCCTAGACAAGACGAATGATTAACACCCGAGGAGAGAAAAGGCAGGCAGATAATAACCCAATGCACATGGTGTGTTTAACGCTTGTAGAGGAGAGGTGAAGTTAATTGAACAATGATAGTTATTAAAAGAACACATAGATATATAGCATCTCTATCCATTTACTTAAGATCCGAACAAACTGACAGCAATACCAATGAGGATGCATACATCATAACACCAAGATATAACTTGTATCAACCCACAACCATGCAGTCATGTTAATGTTATGGCCACCCAAAGAATAGATCTTGGGATACTTCAATGAAAAGACAATAAGAATGAGCCAACGACTATGGCTCGGGGTTTGAATAAATAACACAACAACTACTGGCCATCCAAGTGCGACTGGAAAAGGGTTACAATCATGACTATGAGGGAATGAAAATAACTGACAATAATACACAGAAAAAAACCCTCCACCATCAATATAGAATGATATGTACCACATTCACTTATTATCCATAGAGACCCATCACAATATTAAACCGAGTGAGCAACCAGTCAATGAACAACTTAAACAAAACCCAATTCTTTTGCTTGCAATACAAAATATTTTGCAGTCATCTCAGAGAGAAATAACACAAATTTACACAGTCAAAATTCTCAAGAACACACAAAATCCAAGCATCATTGAGCCATTATTTTTTCATACACAGAGAATATTTCATGGATGGAGAGAAAAATAACCATACCTATAACAAAAGGCTTAAAAGGGAAAGTTGGTCGAGCCTTCTTCTTTCCAAGAGCCTGAAATGCAGAGCTTCACAACCAATAGACCGAAAATGAAACAAGGAACAATGTTAGGGTGACGACCGATAGGGGGAGTATGGAGTGATGTGTAGTAAATGCACATCTCTTCCATATCTTGGCCTATTCAATTCGAAGTACGAGACATCCAAACATTCACCAATCAAGTAAACCATGTATTCAATGCCAAACCTTTGAAATTTGCGACGATATCCTTTACATAGTGCGCCAACCAATCTCATTTACATGTTAACCCTTGCCATAGTTTATGCCCTCATACATATTGCAATTCTATATGCACCCAAATAAAATCTAATGAAGATTGCATAGCCACTAACCAACCATAGCATAATAGTTAGGACTAACACTAACATTGCTTTACTTTTCCATTTGCATATAACCCTTTATCATAGCTCAAACATAACTTCTTTTCCTTTAAGATTTTTTTCATAGGTTTTCTTTCTTTGTTTCGATTATGTTATCACTAATATATCTCTTGTATGTATGTGGCTAGATAATCGATCACAATGATTAGTGACATGGTTAAATCATAGCAACTGTAAATACATGTCCATCAGAACAAAACAATTCTTTGGATCACAAGAAGCATTCCATAAAATGCATCATCCACCTATTACTATGTCAAAATGAAACCAATACTGCATTGTCAACCATGTAGGACTATGTAAGAAGAATCAAAATAGCAGCAGAAAAATGTGTGATATGTCTATCCTTACGCCTCTATTCTACAAGAGGGTCCCACCTACTATTATTATATTATTAGCATAGTTAAATAATAGGGATTTAGCAATACTTTGTGAGCGGAATTCATCGTTATGATTTTAATTGTCAACAGTCCACATACTTGCAGTAGTTCCATTTCAACATCTAATATAATACAGGGAGCACCAATCGTGTCCTTAAATGCCTCAGCCGACCTCAAGTTGCAGCCTTAACCATGGTGCTCCACTCATATGGCCATAAGGCATCCAAGTGGCCCCAACTCTACAAGAGTGATCCTGACTTTTCTACCACTTACCATATGTTAGGCATAGGCACGACTATCATTAACTTTTGTATTCAGGATGGACTGTTATTCCATCTAGGCCATCTCTATGTTTCTTCAAGAGAGAGTTCGAAGTTGATTTGGGAAGCTCACTATAGTATAATGGAAGGACATTTTGGCATGGAAAATCTCGTGGTAGTACTACAAAAGCATTTCTACTAGCTGAAACTTCGACATGACATCAACAAGTATATCATGTCCTGCACTTCTTATGTCATTGCCAAAACAGACACTAAGAAGCGAGGATTGTACACCCCTATGCCTACTCCTAATAGGCCATGGGAATCCATCTCAATGGACTACATGTTGGGCCTTCCTTAAACCAAGAAGGGAAATGATTGTGTTTTTGTGGTGGTTGATCGATTTTCTAAGATGGTCATCCTCATAGCCTGCAAGAAGAACATCACAACGGAGGACATTTCCAAGATCTTCTTCGAACATGTGTGGTTACACTTCAGGATACCATAGACCATCATATCAGATCGGGACAATAGGTTCCTCATCACATTCTGGTTCAACCTCTAGTCAATTTTGGACACCAAGCAAACCAAATCCATCACCTTACACCCCTAAACTAATGGTCAGATATAGGTCGTCAAAAGAATGATCGTGCATATTTTTCACATGCACAACTCCAAACATCCATTCACATGGGATGAGATTCTCCCCTATGTTTAACATAGCTACAATAGAGCCCTTCATAGCTCGACCAACCATAGTCCCTTTCAGGTGGGGTTGGGATTTCAACCATTGGGTCCCATTGATGTCGCACTGCCCCTTGCATCCACACGGGAAGAATCATCCCATTCCCAATATGAGTTTGAGAAAGCCACCAATTTTATTGAATTGATTCATCACATTCGGCCACAGGTCCATGATATTTTACAGAAATCCAATGCTAAGTAGAAACAACGTTATGATCAACATCGGGTGCCGCACAAGTTTTAGGTGGGAAACAAGGTCTGGTTGCATTTACAGAAAGAGCACCTTACAGGACCACATCAAAATCTTCGTCCACTTCACTATGGACATTTCATCATCACCAAGGTTGTGGGTGACAATGCTTTTGAGCTAAATATTCCCCCCTTCCTTGGCCTGCAACACCTATTCAATGTGGACCTCCTTCAGCCATACTTCCCACCATTATTGGACACATCAGAGATCACAAAGTAGTTGACACCAATAGAGCTCAACCCTAGATGCATGGAACAGGTAACCATTGATCATATTAGGGACACTCAGATTAAGGGCACTTGAAAATAGAGGATCCATATTTATCGGGTCGTCAAAGCAGGGAACCTCCTGCACCAAGGAAAGTGGGGGACAAGTTCAATGGAATTCTCCCCATCTGATGGGGGAACTCAATGTAATGGATATTATTTATTCCTATGGAGGAAGGACTAATCTGGGTGGATATTGATGGGACCCACCTATTCCACTGTCTCAAAGAACGATTTTCATTTTGGTAGTTTATTCTTAGTTTTCGGGTCCTAAACTTATGGGGTTGTTTTGAAGCCTTAAACAACGTTTTTTGGGTGTGGCATTGATCCAAGTGGATATTGGTGGCTACCCACCTATTCCAACTGGCTCCTCATACCTATTTTTGTTCATTATGTTCTTTTGTACTGAATGTAATTGTGGGTTCTACACTTTTGGGGTTGTATGAAGCCCCACACATCCTCCAGGTGGATACAAGTGGCCTCTTGCCTAATCCAACTGGATTATTTTGTATATTTTCATGTCATCACATCTTGTTGTACTTCTTGGGCTATTTCAGGGCCCTAAGTGTTGGTTTTTTTACTCGCCACAGTCAAACTATAGAAAGAGTTAGAGTTTGACAGTGAAATTTGTAGTTCTCTAAAATACCTTTCCAATTTGGTGAAATATTGAACCCATTTCCACTGTCACTACCACCAAATTCTGGTTGAGAAAACTAGAAGAACAAGAGGAAGGGGAGCACATCTTTCACTCACAGATGTGGGTCAAGGGGGCTTTGATTCATTTCATTGTCAACAACGGTAGTTAGAAGAACCTGATTTCAGCAGAGGTAATCAAGTGATTGGACCTGTAAACAACACCACACCTGCAACCCTACACCATCGGTTGGCTTCGTGAATGAAGAGATCTTTGTGTTAGCCAACAGTTTCATCTTCCTTATGGCAGGCATCAAGGCTTTAAAAGATGAGGTACTGTGTGATATTTCTCCCCTTGAAGTTTGTGATGTTCTTTTAGGACAACCATATTTGTGGAAGCTTCATGTTGTGTATGATTCTAAACCCTATAGTGTTATTATTACTTTGGGTAGACAATTGTATAGGATCCCATAGGTAGTGCTGCCTACTGCTATTTCTTCAATCCATGCTAAGAAATGTAGTAAGGTCATTTCACAGACCGAGAAGTTCATCTTATTTGTGATCTCTGCTCACAGTAAGAAAAAGGTTGCCACCACATCTATGGCCTCTACATAACACCTTTGTTCATAGAAAAAGAAAGTGGACGGGATCCTGGAAGAATACAAAGACATATTATCCTCACCTACTGGGGTACCAACACATTTCCAAGTCCAGGGATGATTTTAAGGACAAAAATTTATATTAAAATGTAGAAACATGGGTTAATCTTACTAGTCCTTAATATGAAAAATATAAAATGTTTGGCAATAGTTTTGTAAAAATATTCAAATTTCTAAGGATTTAATATACTTTTTATAACAATTTGGTGATTTTTAAGGTAAAATAATTTTATTCTATGGAATTTGGGCAAATCATTTTTAGAAAAAATGGAAATTGGTGAATCTTTTTTTCGGAAAAACCATGGAAAATTAGCCCATTTGTGAAATTTAGCCCCTAAAATCATCTATGGCCAAGTCAAGCATCCAATTGATCTGACCCCTGATGCACCTATACCTAATAGACCTATCTATTGATGCTCGCTGATGGAGAATGATGAAATCAAGTGTCAGATCTGGGAGCTTCTTCAAAAGGGGCACATCAGACCCAACTCCTCCTCTTGCGGAAGCCTGATTGTACTAGTGCAAATGAAGAACGCGACTTGGTGACTCTGCATTGATTACAAATCTTTAAAGAAAATCATATTCTGAAACTGCTACCCCATTCCTAGGATAGATGACCTTCTTGACCAACTCAAGGGGGAAAAGTTCTTCAACAAGATTGACCTAAAGTTTGGCTACCACAAAGTTCCCATCGAACCAACTAATGTATGGAAGACAACCTTCAAGTCTAAGGAAGGTCTCTATGAATGGTTAGGCACTCCCTTTGGCTTAACAAATGCACCAACCACTTTCATGAGGTTGATGGATGATGTATTGAGACCCTTCACCAACTCCTTTGTGGTGGTATATTTGGATGACATCCTCATCTTTAGCAGAACGTGGGAAGAGAACATGCGGCATATTCAATAGGTTTTGAGAACTATGTGGTAGCACAAGTTGTATGCCAACTTGGAAAAATGTTCTTTTGGCATGAACAAGGTCCAAGCCTCTGTAGTTCATACAGACACATGGGAAATTGCAGAAAAACCACCATCAGAAGTGGTCCACCTACCTACAGCAGTTCCATCTCAACATCAAGTATAAGACATGTATCTCCAATCATGTTGTTGACTTCCTCAGTCGGCCTCATGTGGTTGCACTCACCACTGTGCTCCATTCCTGTGGACATGAAACATTGGAGTGGCCCCAACTTTACTAGCAAGATCCAAACTTTGCCACCACATATCACTTCTTGGGTACATGCACCACTGTCACTAATTTTCACATTTAGGGTAGCTTGTTATGCCACTTGGGACATCTCTGTGTTCCTACAAGTGAGCGTTCAAAGCTAATTCAGGAATCCCACTAAATTCAGGTGGCAAGACATTTCGGTGTAGATAAAATTTTGGTCATTCTTCAAAAACATTTTTATTGGCCAAAAATTTGACAGGATGCCAACAAATATATCATATCTTGCACTGCCTACACCATTTCCAAGCCAACCATCAAGAAGCAAGGCTTATACACCCCTCTTCCTATTCCCGAGAAGCCATGGCAATCCATCTCCATGGATTACATGTCTGGTTTTTCGTCCACCAATAACATAAATGACTATGTCTTTGTGGTCATTGATCGGTTTTCGAAGATGGCCATCCTCATAGCCTGTAAGAACAATGTCACGGTGGCAAATACTGCCAAGCTCTTCTTCGAACGAGTGTAGGTCCACTTTGGGATACCATATACCATCATCTCCAACTGAGACAACAGGTTCCTCAACACCTTTTGGTCAAGTCTCTGGTCTCCGTTGGACACCAAGCTCACAAAATCCATTGCTTTCCACCCCCAAACCAATGGCCAAATAGAGGTCATCAATTGAATGATTGTGCACACCTTGCGCATGTACAATTCTAAGCATCCATGTACATGGGACAAGATTCTCCCCTATGTCCAACACAGTTAAAACAAGGCTCTTCATAGTTGCACCGACCATGGCCCATTTCAGGTGGGTATTGGATTCCAACCCTTGGGACCCATTGATGTTTCACTCCCTCTTTCCACCACACAGACAAACTCTTCCCCTGATCATTTTACGATCGACAAAGCCACCAGATTCATTGAGTGGATTCATCACATCCGCCAATAGGTCCAAGAGATTTTTCAAAAATCCAATGCTAAGTACAAGAAGCACCATTATCAACACAGGGTACCACACCAGTTTCAAGATGGCGACAAAGTTTGGTTACATATGTAGAAGGAGCGTCTCACTGGGCCCCATCAGAAGCTTTGCCCACTTCGTTATGGGCCTTACACTATCACCAAGGCTGCGGGTAGCAATTTGTTTGAGCTCAACACTACACCCTTCCTTGGTCTACATCCAGTATTCATTGTGGACCTCCTTCAACCATATTTTCCACCATTATTGGACACTTTTGAGATCGCAGAACAAATGACACCAACAAATCTCAACCCTGAATGCATGGAACAAGCATCCACTGATTAGATTGTGGACACACATGTCAAGGGCACTCGCTAGCAGTAGATCCAGCTTTATCGAGTTGTCAAGGAAGAAGTTTCCTCACCTGATGGGGAAATCAATGCAATGGAGACCATTTCTTCCTAAGGGGCGAGGATTTATCCAGGTGGATATTGGTGGCTACCCACATATTCCAACTAGCTCCTCGTGTCCATTTTTTTTCAACACATTCTTGTGTAATACTTTATAATTGTGGGTTCTACACTTCTGGGGTTGTTTGAAGCCCCACACATCCTCCAACTGGATACAGGTGGCCTCTCTCCTAATCCAACTGGATTATTTTGTATGTTTTCATGTCAGCACATCTTGTTGTACTTCTGGGGTCATTTTGGGGCCCTAAACATAGTTTTTTTGGATTTCCATAGACAAATTGTAGACGGAGTTAGATTTTGATGGCGGAATGTGTATTTCTCTGAAATACCTTTCCAACGAGATATTACATGCCTAAAATGGAGGTCGTATGCAAAAGTTATGACCCTAGGAAATTGACGTACCAAATTGCACCAACTTACTTATAGGGCCCACATGACTTTTGGCATTTCACCTTCTAGGGTTAGGTTTTTGGATGTCTAGGGGTTTGGCATTCATGAATAATATCAAAAGGGCCTATGGAGCCTCATTGTAACCCATTTTTCTCAGAAGGATGCGCGTAGCAGCCACGTCTCTTCTCAGAGATAGCTACCACCATTCGAGAAAGTTTTAGTTTTGAAGTTTTACAATTTCATCCTATTTCATTATTTAATAGAAGATATTTTTCACTGGATATTTGTGTTATTCTCCATATCTCTATGTTTATTGTATTCATTCTGTTAATCATTTCATTTCGCTCCTAAATCCAGATCAGGCATAGTCACACTTTGGAATTTAGCCAAAGTGTGACAACAACATGTGTATTCCTTGGATATTTCTTTCCAACGAGCTATCGTGCACCTAAAACAGAGATCGTATGCAAAGTTACGACCCTGAGAAGTTGATGTACCAACTTACCCCATCGGAGCCCACATGACTTTTGGTGCTTCACCTCCTAGGGTTAGGTTTTTGGATGTTTAGAGTTTTCTCATTTATGTTTTATGTTAAAAATGCCTTTGGAGCCTCATTGTAACCATCTTCTTACGAATGAGTGTAGCAGTCACATCTCTTCTTAGAGATAAATTGCCACCATTCAAGCAAGTTTTTTTTAGTCTGCATTTTTACAGTTTCAACATATTCTCTTTATTAATACAAATCAAGTTTTATTGTATCTCTGTGTATTTATTTTCTATTTATCTATATTCCATTTTGATCCATTTATAAATCTAGATCACGCGCCAGCACATCACACAAGTTCGAAATAAGGTGGCCTATGTATTGGCGAAGAAATCATTGGCGCACCAATGTGTAGGTGGAAGAAAGGATGCATTCACTAGTACGATATGTATCGGAGAAGGAAGAGGGAACTCATTGAAGTGCAGATCGATGATTCAAAGTGATTCGTAGAGAGACTAGATATGATCATAAAGCGAGAAGAGTGGGAGGAAAACTTAGGCTTATCCATTCATACGAGAGAGAAAGCGTGAGGGTTCCGGTAGGAAAATTTGAAGGGGAGGGGGGAATTTCTTGTCTTAGGGAGATGACAAGAGAATAAAATTGGGAGGTTGTTGTGCGGGTGCAACACTATCCAAAGGGTGAAAAATGGATATTACAAAAGTTTTACTTCTTTAACAATTATAATAATCATTTTAATATTAATAATCAAATTAATCATTTTAAGATGTTCCATTATATACATTTACGGTATTATTAATGTTCCTCATAATAATTATTTTTGCATCGAGAGTAGTGAGGTGCATTTAGAATTCAGGTCAAATAGATGTTTCATATCTATAATGTTAATAGACTAAGTTTGTAAAAAAATCATTGAACATAATAATAATAAAAATAAATCAACCTAAATTGGTCTTAACCTCTATCTTTTAACATCCATAGCTTTGTTCCTCCTTTCTTTTATCTATGTCAATGCTTGATACATTAAAAGATAATATAGTTGTTAACTGATAATATTAACTATGAAGGTAATCACTGTAATATATTCAAATCATTAAAATCCTTTTAACAATTATAATACTCATTTTATAAATTTAAATATATATATTCACAACCTTCTACTCCTTTACTAATTATAATAATCATTTTAATATTAACAATCAAATTAATCACACCTTACCATTTTAATATTAACAATCAAATTAATCATTTTAATTTTTATTGTTTTCCTAGAAAAAAAAATTATTTATATTCAAGGAGAAAATAAATACAATCATCAAGTTCTTATGCATGATCAAAAGAGTTCCTCCCTATGGGTCTATTCATCAAAAAATTTTGAACCTTATATCATCACTAGGGAAGTTCATTATGTAGCAGTAAAAGAATTACAGTCCATACCTAATGGGTACTATAGAAAAAACATAAACTGACATGTTACAAATTAACCAATATTAGAGGTCATAGATCATGAATTTTCTGCACACTGTTAAGCCCTAATATTGGCTCATTACCACTTAATTGGGGCATATTAGATTAGTAATGTTATTTTATTTATGTCGGCTTTAGGCC
>JASDQU010010761.1:35872-49367 GCA_032191745.1 Picea mariana
TTTTTTTTTTAATGTTTTGTGTAAAGGAAATAATGAGTATAATCAGATGGAGGTTGATAGCTACACCTACATCTTAGGGGGGATGGGGTATCAAAGATATTCAATTTTTTGGTTTTTCCTTAGCTACAAATTCCACATGGAATTTACTTACAAAATATATTCTTTGTAGGAGGATTATCATATAGAAACACATTGTGCTAAATTCACTCTTGGAATAGGTAAGAGTGTAGAGGAAAAGTATCCAAAACATGTCAAATCATTGGAAAGACATGACATTATCCTTCCCTGTGATTGGTAGATACTTATCATTGAGGGTTGGAAATGGGGCACATGTGAGAGTAGGGACTGATGAAATAATGGGATTTGGCTAGCAGGTGTTTATTGCTAAAAACATGATCTTAACTTATAAGAGTTGGGGAGGTGCACACTAAATATGGTAAACGATCCGACTAAAACTACCCTATGGTCTTAAGGCTGGTTTTCATCTTAGAAATTAGGGTTGAATGATGAGATGAGCCAAGGATGAAATTCCTTTTTTACTGAACTGAGAAGATCCCATATAAGGTTGAGTGAGGATCCCAACGATTTAGTATGGACAATGAACAAGAATAAGGGTGATTACCTTGTGAATCTCAATTATCTATCTCTACAATCCCTTTTCCCTGTTGAGAGCAGATCGTGGTGGTCAAAATTATGGAAGGTCAAGGTTTCACCTAAGAGTATACTATTCATGTGGTTGATTCTGAGTAATAAAGTATTGACTTGGGAAATTCTTCAAAAGAGGAACACGATTATCCCTGGAAGGTGTTCATTGTGTAAAGAAAATAAGGAGACTAACACTCATCTTTTCTCTTGTCCATTTTCTATCCAGGTTTGGAAGGATTTGGAGACTTTCTCGGGTTTTTAGGATTTGTGACATAAAGAGATTGTGGATATAAATTTTAAAGAGTGGCTTATAAGAAAAGAGTTGAATCCTTTTAGGGTATTTCCCTTCTTAGTCACTTGGGAAATATCGATGGACCACAACTCTAGTTTATTTGAAGAAAACCCAATCCCATATTTTCAAATATCTACCCAAATACTAGCTTTGTTTTTAGTTTACAAACATAATGTGAGTATAAAGGAGTAGAGAGTTATGGGATAACTTTCAATGGATAGGTCTGATGCTTGGAGTTTCTTCAACAGGGCCTATCAAGGGCCAGGGAAGACATGCAATTTTGGTTTTGTTTTATTTATATCAAATTCTCTTTCCTAATTCCAATGAACAATTTGGGAAAATGAATAAATAATGATGGGGAATTAAAAGCTTTACTTTTCCTTGTGAAATCTACACTTAACAAAGGGATTGTTAGGATTAATTTTTTGGGGGATTCAACTCTCACTAAAAATGGATGCATGATCGACTTTAGGTCCATAGTACTAGTTTATCCCCATTGGTTAATCATTTGAAGGAGATTCCAAGCCAATTTCAGGAGCATTCTTTCAAACATGTCTATAGGGAGCTCAATGTTCAATATGACACCCTTTCTAAATATGGTTTATGAATATCAATATCAGGAGGGGATTTTAGTCACCTCTAAGTCTACTAATGTTTTTGAGATTTGTTTTTTTTTTTGTGGATGGATTTCAATGTGATTTTTTTGACAAGATTTGATTTGGTTACTTGATAGGTGTTTTGATGAAATGTAATGTAAGTCCTTTAGACATGTCAACTTTAGGATTATATTTTTGATGAATAGTGGGTAGAACTATATACAGTTCGGTGATATGTATAGACAATAACACAAACTTTGACAAGTGCAAATCATGCACCATGTGAAATGCATTTTTAGTTCTCCTTCAACGAAAAATACGTTTTTTTTTTCTTGGAAATAAAAAGAATGTTATTTAATTGAGTTATATTTTTAACCTATTTATATGTTATTATAAAAAACAATTAGTAAATAAAATTTATCTTCCGCACATACATATAGTCCACACACATATATCTTATGCACCTCTGCATAGGTATATCCCCACACAATGAACACTTAGTCTAATAGTTATCAATGTTATCAATAATAAAAAATTGTTATGCATATGCATAAGCTTAACAAAAGAATAGATCAAAGCATTATTTTAGGTTTCTGAGAGAAAAACCTAGATTCTACATGCGGCCACTCCCTCCTCCTCTAAATGGAGTCGTCGCACCCTGAATTGTTGCATACCACCAAGCCAGAGCATCTGATCTTTGGCGATGAACCCAGGGGGGGTGCAACCCCCCTCATATCGAAATGTGGTTGTGAACTACCGAGAGGAGACTAGGGCCAAGTAGTCAGATTTTGAGTCGTTTCCCCGTCTGAGGGATCAACTTCTCGCCAAAGAACATGGTTTCAGCAAAGAGATGGATGTGGAGACGAGTACATCTCATCCAAAGGTGTCTCGAGGATGGGAACCAGGAAAATGCATTCCCCAATCTGATAAACCACCCAGGTATACTATCAAATAGACTAGGGTCAGGGAACACACCCAGTTTATGAAAGAGAATGCCCTAATAGGGAAATTTTGGGGCCTATGGCCATCAGAAAGGGACCTCATGCGATGGATCAGAGATTGGTGGAAAACAAAGGGAGACTATGAAGTTCAACTCATTTCCAAGGGGTTCTTCATGATCATCCTATAAAACTTAGAGGACAAGGATCAGATCTTTGACAATGGGTCGTACTTATACAACTCTATAGGGATATTCCTTAGGTTCTGGATGGATTTCTTTAGCCCAGAGAAAGAGGAATTCACCATGGTACCAGTTTGGATCTGATTCTATTCCCTTCCCTAGGAATTCTAGCTTGAGGAAATCCTCATGGGGATAGGGAATACAGTGGGAAGATATGTCAAATCCTCAGAGGTGACAAAACAAAGGAAATACACCTCCTGTGCCTACATATGTGTATATATGGATATATCAAAGGCCTTACCAGGTTTAGTAACCTTAGAATACCAAGATGAGGACTGGAACCAAACCATGGATTATGATCACATTCCCTTTTGATGCAGAAAATGTCATGAGCATGGTCACCTTTTCCGCGATTGTCATTCAAATGCCCAAAATTCAAAAGCAAGACACGATAAGAAAAAGGATGGCTACAAAAAGGTCACAAGCAAGAAAAAACAACCCCCCAGGAAGCATAATCAAGAAAGAAACCAAAAAAATCCTATCAGGAACTATTTTGACATCCTAAATCAGCTCCCAACGGAAGAGGAGGTAGAAAATACACACAACCAAGACAAGGATAAAGTAAAGGCCAAGCTACAGCCGGAACCAACCAAAGAACAGAGCCACGAAACAAATCCCATAACTCATCATAATGAGGATAAGCCAGAGGATGGGGGAAATACCCTCATGCAGTTAGATGACCAGGATCTAGTGGACATTGACCTGGAGAAACTGGAGGAAGCCTTCAATAAAAAGGAGTTGCAAACCATCCCAGTAGAACAAATTAGGAAAGTGCATAAAGTATTCATCTATTCCATGACAAGGGCCACTTCGAGACTAGGAATATCCTCATTTACAGCTCCTGAGCATAGGCGCACCCCCTGTGAAAGAAAACGTTGAGGCCGCAAATCATCTCACCAACTCATCAAGGAGGTAGGAAACTACATGCTTAATTTGGGATAGATGCACCACCTTACGGAAGGGTACTTAGCTCCACCACCCAAATCATCATGATGAATATCATCACATGGAATATTAGAGGGCTTAAAGCAAGGTCCAAACAAAGGACTGTTCAAGATAATATTCGTGTAGAGAATCCATACATGCTCCTTCTATAGGAAACAAAATGTGTTGGGGAAACAACTGAGGACATTTTTCAGCAATGCTGGAGGAACTATAAATCCATTCACACATATTCAAATGGTGTTGCATGGGGATTAGCCATTTTATGGAATCCTACCACAGTAATTATAGATCAACCTTTTTCCACAGTTGGCACACTCACGGTCCACTTCAGGGCCCTAGGATCTAACAAAGATGGAATGATCACAAATTCATATGGGTCGCAAAGTGCACAAGACAAAGACCTTTTCCTACACATGATATCTAAAGTAAGTTCGTTGTTGGGATCAACGCATTGGAAAATAGGGGGAGACTTCAACATTATTCTCACGCTGGAGGAAAATAATGGTGGCACAAAGCGGCTCGATCAGGACAATGGTAAGTTTAGAACATTAATACACCAACTAAAAATGATTGACATAGAAACTAGAAATGGAATTTTCACTTGGTCCAACTGGAGGTTTGGCACCCAACATGTTGCAAGTAGACTAGATCACTTCCTCATCTCTGAATCACTATTGATGGACTATCCGGTGTTAGAAGCCAACATCCTCCCAAAAGCTAGTTTAGATCATTGGCCAGTCTCTCTTTGGCTTAACATAGGAGCCACACCCAAGCTCAAGCCCTTCAGTTTCGAAAAGTTTTGGCTCACCCACCCAGATTTTCAATAACTCTCCACAACACGGTGGAGGCAGGAAGAGATAGACCATGGCACGTGTATGGATAAATTCCAGCAAAGGCTAAAATTTTTCAAATGGAATTTAAAGAACTGAAATAAAAATGTGTTTGGTAATATCTTCCATAAAAAGCACGAGATTGAGAAACGACTAGAGAACCTACAACAAGAATTTATTTTGCAGGGACAGATGGAAAAATCTGCAAGGGAGGAAGAAAAGTTACAAGCAGATCTAGAGGAGTGCCAGAAGAAAGATGAGATACTTTGGAGATAGAAATTGAGAGTACAATGGCTTAAGGAGGGTGAAAATAACACCAAGTTCTTCCATTGTGCCATGGTGCACAAATGATATATCGACATAATTACCCAACTATAAGAAAACCAGGGTAACCCTATTCAGGATCACGCAAGCATCGAAGAAGAGTTGATGAAATACTACAAATACCTCCTCACAGAAACTCTAAGGGATAGAATGTCGGCCATAAGCAAGATAACCCAACATATCCCCTCTTTGATCACAAAGGAACATCATGAAACAATAATGAGGCCAATCACACAAGAGGAAGTTGATCAAGCAGTTAAAGAGATGCCACTAAGCAAAGCCCCGGGTCTGGATGGCTTTACAACATAATCTTTTCACTATTGTTGGTCGTTGATCAGGGAAGAAGTAAGGAAAGTAGTAGAGGATTCTAAACATATGGACAAGTCCTCTCGGCTTTCAATGCCACTTTCCTCACTTTAATCCCAAAGGAAGAAAGGGTAACCCATCCGAAGCAGTTTAGACCCATAGCCCTTTGCAATGTGATCTACAAAATCATCATAAAGGTAATATCTCTACGACTCAAACCAATCATGCCCTTTATCATATCCAAGGAGTAATCATGATACATGGAGGGATTCCAAATCATGGATAGTGTCATCCTAGCGCATGAGGTAATCCACACACTCAAGTCAACGTGCACCCCAAGTATATTCATCAAACTTGATCTCTCTAAAGACTTTGATAGAATAAGTTGGCAATATATGTGATCCATCCTCGAAGCCTTTGGTTTTGACACCACTTGGATAGCTTGGATCATGTAACTCACTTCATCATCCTTCTTCTCCATTTTAGTTAACGAAGTTCCCTCCCAGTCATTTTCCCCCACCAAAGGCATCTGTTAGGGGGACACCCTTTCCCCCTTCCTTTTTGTCATAATGGCTAAAGGCCTTGGCCGGTACATTAAATCCTCAGTTGAAGATGGTTCCCTCAAAGGCCTACCTCTTCACAATCTCTATCCAGCACCCTCTCACAATCAATTTGTGGATGATACCTTGTTGATGAATATCCCCACTGCCCAGAAGTGTAACAAGATCAAGACCATTCTCACAGAATTTTCAGAAGCTTTTGGAACCTCCCTCAACCTAGAAAAGTTGCAAATTTACTTCTTCAATATCCCGATGGAAATCCAAACCCATATATCTAGACTTCTAGGGATCCCCAAGAGCTCCCTTCTATCTAATTATCTCAGCATCCCCCTCACAAGTTCAGCCATTCACAGCATCTCTTGGGATAGCCTCATGTTATCCATCTCTAACTGTTTAAACTCCTGGACCTTCCGCTCTCTCAACCTCTCAGCTCGACTTGTCCTTCTAAAATATGAGCTTCAAGCACTGCCAACATACCTTTTTACAGCCTTGGAAACACCTCATTCAGTTATCAAATCCATCAGAAACCTCCAATGCAATTTTCTCTGGCATGGACACCATCCGAAAAAGAAGTGCACTCTAGTAGGCTGGGATAAAATTTACAGGCCTAAATCAATTGGTGGAATGGGTCTTAGGGACCTAGGGAAGCTCAATCACATAATGGGGGAAAAAATTTGGTGGTGTTGACTCAAACACCCCACAGAGTTATGGGATAAACTTTGGAAACTCAAATATGCACCCACCACTTGTGAGGACCTCCTCATCAAAATCAATGATCTGATTCAGGGATCCAACATATGGAACACAACTTGGTACAATCGGCCTCTTATACATAAACATGCTTTTTGAGAGATATGAAATGGAGAAAGTTCTTTATTCTGGAAAGACTCCTGGCAGGAATTTCCACCATTGCACTCCATAGAAGAGCTAAGCCCCCTTCATCAACAAAATAAATCAAGAGACACACTACATGTCAAGGATCTTTGGAAGAAAAACATGCCGCAACACTCGTGACGCGTATGGAAGACTTAACCCCATGAACTAAGAATATCAAAAGACATCAATACATTGCCTTGGAGGGATTGCACCCTACAACTAAATATTTGCATTAGTGAAGATATGGACATCCTCGGGTGGGGACACTCGCCAATAGGTAACTTATTGATCTAAGAAGCATACCATCTCCATGAAAATTACCACATGCAACCTAAAGAGCACATATGGTCTAAAATCTAGAATCCCAAATTTTGGCCGAAAGTCTCCCTTTTTATCTGGTTGATTGCCAAGAATGGCATACTCACTTGGGATAACCTTCGGAAACGAGGCTTTGTGGGACCTTCGATATGCCTCCTCTGCCAGCCACAGGAGGAAACAATGGAGAACATCTTAAATCAATGTGCTCACAGTGAAGTAATCTGGGATATGACAACGCAGATAATGCATCACTCCAACAAGAACAAAGCAAGCATTATCAACACTATTGAAAACTAGGACACCATTTCCTACCAAAACCCCATCTTAGATCACATCTAGCAACTACTACTAGGCTTCATATTCTAGCAAATCTAGAAAGAGTGCAATAAACAAATTTTCCACTCTACTTCCTCCCCTGCCCACTCTAATTGGGAAAATATCCTCACCCTTGTTCAGGAAACAATCAGAGTTGAGCCCTAGACATAAGATGATATGCATTGCAATCCCTCTGAAAGTCACATTTTTTTAGCTTGGCAACTAAAACTCCCTAGCAACCTCCACCAGGCCCACCCTCGTTTAGCCAAACTTTCCTACATACCACTCTCTTGGTCCCCTCCCCCTCTGGGCTTTATCAAATCAAATTTTGATGGTTCCTCAAAGGGCAATCTAGGGTCAGTTGGTTTTGGTGCAATTCTCTGAGAAAGTGTGGGGTGGATTCTACACATCACCGCAAGTTACTTGGGACTCAATAGAAACAATGCAACATAACTTTAGAGTCTCTTTAAGGGAAACAAATTAGCAATCAATCACAACATCCACCATCTCATCGTGGAAGGGGACTCCCAGGTGACAATCCATCTTGTCTCAAAAATCATCCATGGCTCACACCCCTCTAAAGTTTCCCCAAGTTGGAGACAACTAGGACTATTGGAGGATTTCAGAGCCCTACTTCGACCCAACCTCGTCTCAATCCCCTCACATGTGAAAAGAGAAGCGAATAAGATAACAGATTGCCTAGCTAATGAGGGAGTAAACTCAAAGGAGGAGATGATTCAATTGGATTCTCGAATCTCCCCAGCCCCCCAGTTGCTAAGTCGTTGTATGGATATATCCCGAAGATACTGCCCCTCCCCAAATGGGGTGCCACGTAGCTTGAATGGGCCATTCAGTAACTATGCAACCCAAGATATTAATGAGGCATGCCTCCACCCTACTCTTCATTTATTGGATGGAGGACATACTTAGTAACGCTCTTGGGTAGCATGGACTGCTCCCCCGTGCATGTTTAATAACGCTTTCAGTACACCATGGTGGAGGGGTGACTATGGGTATGGGATGCATGTGCGAGGTCACCTCAGTTTTCTTGGCACTCCTCCATTTTTTTTGAGATGGCTATGGCTCTTTTAATTCGAATCAGTTTACACATTGGTGCTCTTCTCTGCTCAATTGTTCAGTTTTGTACACTCTTCTTCTCAATTTCGCCTGGCCTTCCATCTTTTCCATTCCCCTTGAGCGTGGGATCCCAAGAGGGGTTCCTCTTGGTATTGCTATGTAGTGAGGCAGAGACACCTTCACAAGCTCGCACAAGATTCCTCGATAACTCTTATTCAAATGGATAAGTTGCCGAAGTCGCCTCCCATGGTCTATGTGGAGAAGGAATTTCCAGAGTAACCAATTACGGTTCCACCAGACTCCCTCATCTACACGATTCTGAACCACCATGACCGACCTAGAACCAATCTCCCTGCAATTTCTACAACGACAACCTTGGAGGGGGCGACCTACATAGTCCAAGAAGAAACTCCCTAGGCAGATCGACCGATTGAGCCTCCACCGCATACTTCAGCCATGGCCCAAGAGATGCACCCACCTTGCTTCATGGAACCATAACACTTGGAGCTCATCTTTGAAATGAGGTGGGACATGATGGAGCAGCTCCACAAGCACACTCTCATGAGTAGCAGACTTAACATATTGTTAGATGCCTTCTCGTGCACATAAAGCAAGCAAATATTCTCAAACTATGCTCAACCTTACGTCTTCACTCCTCGCAGCGACACTCCAGATGCAGGTTTTCATAGTTCCTTTAATGGTTAAAGTTCATAGGCTCTCTGCACTCCCTCTACAAAATACAGGGACATTTTGTACCATTGTTCAACTTTCTTGTTTTATGCTCTATCCATATTTCATGTTCATTCTTTTTGGTGCATGCATAGATAGCTATGTCACATTGCTCTACTACCACCTGCTCTGGTTTCCAATTGTTTAGCGAAGCAGGTGGTGGCTTTTCCTTTTTTCTACCAGAACAAAACGACCCAGGATCTTGAACTGATATGTACAGTGACAACTGTTTTTTGAGGAATTAAACCTTTTTTATTTACAAAAAAACACTTAACATTTTTTTTAAATATACATATATTAAAAATAAAAGTTAATTATACATAGACATATAGTCCACATAGATATAGCTTCTACATCTCCACACAGGTATATCCCCGCACAACGAACACTTAGTAAATAAAACACATAAAAAACAATGTAGTTATTTTCGTAAGTGATTGAAATGGGCGTAAATTATAGAAATTATGGCTAAATTTTATAACATAGTATTTCATAATGATATATGTTAGCTCGTGTAATTATACATCTTCAACATAGACATATTGCAGGCAAGATATAGCTTCCACATATCCACATGGGTATATCCAACACAACAAACACTTAATCTAATAGTTATCAATGTTATCAATAAAAGAATATTGTTATGCATATGCTTAAAAAAATGTTTTTTAAGTATTATGTATTAAAAATAAAATTTAATTGTTAATTTAATAAAAGTTGATTTTACATATTAGATACAGACATATAGTCTACATATACAATTTTTTTAACGTATATATGTGTTTTAAAAATAAAATTTAATTATACATCTTCAAACATGTACTCTGGACATATATAGTTTCCACACCTCCTCACAAGTGTATCTATGCACAATGAAAACTTAGTAAAGAAAATGCATCTTCAACAGAGACATATAGTCCACACACATATAACTTATGCATGTCATAGAGGTATATCCCCACACAATGAACACTTAGTCTAATAGTTATCAATGTTATCAATAATAGAATATTGTTATGCATATACATATGCTTAACAAAATATTTTTTTAAGTATATAGGTATATTAAAAATAATTAATTTAATAAATGATAATTATACATCTTCAACACAGATGTAGCTTCCACACCTCGCACAAGTGTATCCAACAATTCATAAATAAAAAACATAAAAAATGATGTTGTTATTTTTGTAAGTGATTGAAATGGGATGATAAAAATTATGGATAAATTTTATAACATAGAATTTGATAATAATATCTATTAGTTGGTGTAAAAATGACTTTTAATTTTTTTATTATAGTCTTATATAAAAAATTAAAAAATTAATAATTATTTATTAATTTAATTAAATTTAATTATACATCTTCAAAACAATATAAAATATACCCATTCCATATCTATACATCATAATTTTGACTCATACATACACCATCACTATTTCAATTCTGAACCTATACATACACTTGTTCCAACTACAATATTAAATTGCTTATTAAATTCTTATACATGCAATTTTGTACATGCAATCATTTCAACCATCCATTACAATTCCATATACAACTCCATAATTGAATTTTTAATTAAATTTTCACAATCAAACAATAATATCATGTTTTGAAATACCAACCAGAAAATATATATAAAAAAAATTTGATAACTCTCAATAATTCATTTTACAAATGTAACATCAACATGGTTGAAAATATTCTTATTTTAAAATAATTTTTATTTATAAGAGATTTAGTATAAAATAATTTTTATTTATAAGAGGTTTAGTATTTTGAATATGATTTTGATCTATAAGAAACAACATTTCCTATTCTATTTATGAAAATTATTATCTTATATGAATGCTACATTCCTAAATATTGTTTTTAATTTTTAATTTATTTATTTAATGTTGATATTTTTCTTACCTCTAAATTGTTAGGATTATCTTTAATACTAATATCAATTTAGTATTATTAATAATAATAAAATTATCAATAAATTATTTATTTAGTTGTAGAAATAAATTTATTTTAATTATTAATTATTTATTTAAATTATAATAACCCCACTAATTTATAACATTGTTTCCATGCTTAATCATTCATTCGGTTACACTCTTTTATCTTGTTATTTATTCTTAGTCATTTGATTACTTAAGAATATATTATTCACTTAAAAATTTAGGGAAAAGGTTTTGGTGCATAGATTTAAATTCATGCATAAGTTTGAATTACAACATTGTATGCGAGCATCTTTAAGATGTTTATACTAATACCAAAATTACATTAACCTATGTTCCTAAAACTATGATTGAGGGTGAAGTGGTGGGACATTACTTATCAAAATTACTTAAAATATATTCATAATAATAATAAAGTTTATACTAAAACCAAAAAACACTGACAACCTCTTATTATAATACAATGCAACAAAATGTCCCCGAGGTGTAGGACAGTCGGTGACGGAGTGGTTGTTAAGCCACTCCGTGATGTTAAAGTCACCGGTTCGAAACCTGCGGGGACAAAAAATCCAACCATGTTAAGGGTTGGTGTGGCTCAGGTCGGGTGCGATCCCCGGGTGATTTTGACGGCTTAGATGCCCCTGAGTCACGGTTTCTCAAGCCACAGGTTAATCGTGTAGCCAACAGGTCTCGCACAAATTAACAAACAAAAAAAAAAATATAATGCAACAAAATTCTATGAAATAAATTGTCAACCAATTCTTCCCCGGATGGGGTGACACGCGGCACTCCATTGACACTGGGCTTAGCATTAAACCATGGCATAAATACTGATGGCCTCCACCCACAAGCCTGCATTTACGATGGTGGACGGCCATAAAAACAGTTATACGATGGAGGGACACCTCCCTCGCGCGATTACTCTCGCTCACAATGCACTCAGCATGACAGGGTTTAAGGAGGGTCAGGTGACTTCGGCCTCTAGTAATTTGTTTTTTCCTATGCCTGGACAGAGAGGGTCTGCTCCTGCTTCGGCTCTCCTCTTCGTATGGGAGCTCTGGTGCAATCTTGTATCCCTCTCGTCCTGGCTCACTCCCATCTCGCTGCATTTCAGTGAGGAAATTCCTGGCATTTTTCTTTTTCATGTGCCTAGACAGAGTGGGTCTGCTCTTGCTCCGGCTCTCCTCTTCATCTAGGAGCTCTGGTGCAACCCGGCATCCTTCTCGTCCCGGCTTACCCCCTTCTCGCTGCAACCCCTCTGTATAATCATCTATTTGCCGACAATTATGGCCAGAAAGCAGGGCAGGTCTCGCCGTGGCTCGGCCTGGTATACCCACAAGACGCAACAGCAAAGGAAAGAAAAGTTGGAGCGTTCTCTAGCGATGGTGACCTCCATTCTTTGAAAGAAGGCTCGAGCTGAGAAATTGGCGTTGCACGCCATCATTGTGGAGACAGGAGCCAGATGCAGCAACGAAGCCACGACAATTAAGCCGAGAGACAGGCAGGAGGATGGTGTTGAGGACGTGTTTCCCATCTGTTACGTGGAAGAAGTTCCATTCATGGAGGACCTGACGACCACCCCGGAGCCCCAAGCCATGGAGGCGACACACCGGGATGGAAGTGGCCCAAAAATCGCTCTGGCAGATGACATCCCTGGGTGCATTGTTGAGGAAATTCCCTAGCCGAGTAACTACAACCCCACCAGCCATGATATGCAGGCAATGTTCAAGAACAAAACGCGGGATGCAGCCAGAGCAGAAGTGAACGTGGACAACAATCACTAGGCGAGGGAGGAAGAAGTGGATGGGGCAGAGCTGATGGAGCTTGACGCTGGAATTGGAGCGACCGTGGAATTGAGGGATGTATCCCTCAACGACGTGGGTGATGGTTCACATGGCTCTCTTCTCCGTGCAGAGCATCTGGCTCTGGTGTTCAAACTCCGAGGCCACATGGTAGACCTGGAGCATAGAGCCCTTCTCATGGGCCAGTGTCTGGACCTGCTCCTTGACGCGTACTCCAATGTTTCAGCTAAGCAGAAGTGCCCTCTCTGCGCGCAGGCTTTTGCCATCTCGGCTGGGTCCATGTGGAAGACAAGAAAGGGCGATAGGTCACCGGGTATCTAGGTCTTTTATGCTTTTCCTGGTTCTTAGTTTTATCATGTTACTGTTATATGTCCATTTGGACTATAGCCATCTGTCCTAGTTTCCTCCGGGCAGGACAGATGTTATTTTGTTTCTTGTTTTATCATGCTATTGTTACATGCTCTCCAAAATATGCTGGTTTCCAGTAATCGGCAGCATTTTTGGTGACTCAGACCTATATCACTGTATATTTTGTCAAAGTTTCTTCAATAATTTAATATAGCAGGTTCCACCTTTTTTACTCAAAAAAAAAAAATTTGTCAACCAATTCTTATTCTTATTTATTCTATAAAATAAATGGTCAATAAAATTGAAAGAAGATGTGTTACATAAAAAAAATATAGGTCTGAGCTTGGAATTAAATTCTGAAATTAGAATGTTGTATGTTAAAATTTTTATGAAAATTATA
>JASDQU010010761.1:49467-80273 GCA_032191745.1 Picea mariana
GGGGGGAAAGAGGGACACAAAGAGAGAGGGGGAAGAGAGAGGGTGGGGAGAGAGAGTGAGCAAGGGATAGGGAGAGTGAGGTTAGAAAGAAAGAGAGGAAGATAGTGGGAGGGAGGGAGAAGGGTAAGAGAGAGAGAGAGAGAGATGATTTATTCACATTAACAGGAATGTGTATGTGTTCATGTTTCTAATAACGCGCGCGTGTTTTAGGAACACATGCATGTTCCTAAAAGCGTGCATGCGTTATTTGAATTTCAATTGTTTTTGGGTTGGAGTGACAAATCTAGAATACGTGTTTGTTGAGTTGGTTTCTTCAGATTTAGGTTCGGGATGACAAACCTAGTGGCTCTGTCTGCAAATACACAAAAACCTCCATTTTTATGAATTCATCTCCATATCTTTGTTTTTTACGTTATTTTCTACAGGTTACACAATTTAGTTATTGACGAAAATGTACCCATAGATAGAGTTGGCAGTGCAGAGTCCAAATATGCAATTTTTTTTTTAAATTAATAATTTTTACTATTTTAATCTATTTTTGTCTTGACACATATCAAAATCCTAGAATACATATCTCTCTTATTTCTGCTATAGTTGTTTTCAGCTTAACCATTTCTCTAATGAGTTATATGTGGCACTAGAGGAGACCGATATCTACAATCTAAAAACAAAAATGTTTTGATCATGTTAAGACCCTCTTAGCCTGCATGAACAAAAGACGTTGTAATTTCTGGGGTATGCTGACTTTGATAATTTAAAATATATATATATAATTATTATTATAAATTTCCAAAAAATATATGGCATAAGACAAATGTGTTCTCTACAATTATATAAGTGTTTGCAACAAAATTCCATTGTTAAGGTACTCAACACTTGCACAAACAAAAACATATACCCAATATTTTGTTGGGAAAATAAGATATCACTATTAGAAAAAATCAAATTTGACATAGTTATTCACAATTTCTATGAATAAAAGTTTTATATTTGGAAAGCTAATTCAATTTTTACATTTCATCTTCTCACACCATATTCAAATTCATTGTAAAAGTACCTTGAATAATCCCTCCAAGTTAATGGATTGTTGTTTTTCCAAGTTTTCATTGCCACTAACACGTCATGAGAGACCATCATTAGCTTGCACTCACCCATATATATCACTCCTTTAGCAACATGAAATCCAAGTACATCTTGATATGCCCCGTCCAAAGAATCCTATGGGTAAGATTTATCCACTTCCAAGCTACCTATTTGTCTTGTCCCTTTTTTTTTTAATCTTTGGAGTATTTTTTATGCTTTCATATAAAAACATTATTTGATGTTAAACTTGAAAATGAGGAATATCCTTCTCTTCAAATATGCTTGAGTTCCTATCTAACCAAATATCCCAAGAATCGATCAAGGGAATATAAGGTTCTATCATCAAACCATTTTTTCTTGTGCCCCAATAAAACATCTTCTTACCACATACCCTATCCACTATTTAAAGAGAGAATAGACCCCATATCTCTTTGTTAAAAGAATAATGAACCAACAAATGATCAATAATTTCTCATTTTTTTTGCACATACTACATAGACAAAGAACTTTCTTGATCCTCTTTTGTAAAACCTCCTAGATTAACACTTTCGTCACTACAAACATCACATAAAAATTCTAAATTTCAATGGTTATTTTACTTTCCATATATTTCTTCACAATCCATGTACTTCCACATTTATAGACTCCATCATAACCTTGTAAGTTGTAACCTAAACTTACAATACACCATCCATTGGTTAGGTTTTTAGACTATACAAGAAAGTCATTTTCGAATATTAATATAATATAAGATAGACAGCGTGTAAGTGAAATCCTTTTGATGATCATCATAATAAATACTCTGTAGTACCAAAGTCTGGAGATTTTTCCAACCATGTTACCACATATTAGTACTAATTGAATCTACAACATGAAGTAGAACATGAATGCCCTGTTCAATCATTAAAAAACCTTTGAAGATTTTGATAATTAGGATACGCAATCAAGATCCAGAATACTCCAATAATCACAAAGCGACAGAGCGCTAAAAACGTGGGATAAACCCACCCACGATAATGTGAAATGCTGAGCGATTTTGTCCGAGCAGCCACACAGCGACAGAGCGCTAAAAACCACGATAATGTGAGATGTCTGTGGAAGCGAAAAATTCGCAGGGAATCTTTTTACGGGTATCCGACAAAACGGGGATATTTTCGCGTAAGTAGAAGATGATAGGAGAGGAAGAGGAGCATTATGAAGTTTATAACTCTCCGAAACTTTCGTTTACCGAGCGATGGAATTTGTCAATAAAAAAATGTGCTAGCAAAGTCATGAACATCATATACGTCTTAAGTTATTAAATATAGTTTAATCAATTCAACAACCTAATCGGTACACAAAGTAGCACAAACTCAACCACCTAGTGAATAAAACATCCTATCAATTACAAAGTATAACAAACTCAACCAACTAGTGTATAAAACATCATATCAATATCAATTCAATGTGGCGTTATTAGTCCTTGTGGGGCAGGGATTATAGCGATGAGTTCATGGCTGACTTGATATTAGTTTAGGGTTGACTTTAAAAATTTTCAGAAATTACAATGTTTAACTTAGGAAGTTTATATTCATATATTTTAAAATAAAAAATATATATATATGTAACAATTTTATTGGTTCATAAGTTTGAAGTGTTATTGCCAACTTCACTTCTTCCAATGCTTTAATTAATGTTTATTTCACTTCTTCCAACTGCCACCCTTAACTCAAGTACTCATTGTCCTTTTTCATGTGATTTGAACTAATCAACCGGGTCCATGTTTCCAAAATCACATGGCTTGATTGTCATCAAGCTGATAGGAATTTGCATGAGGTACGAGTTATGGGCTCGCGCTGTGTGCAGACTTGGGATCTATAGGTTAACTGCACCTGCAAGGGATGCGAGAAAACGTTCAAGAAAGATCTTCGGAAAATCAATGGTAAGAAACGTTGGGATCCGACATGTTTGCATATAAATACTTTTGTTTTTGTTGTAAGTGCAGGTTGCGTGTTCGAGGCTGGTTATAGATGTTTAGTAACCATATGTCTTGTTGTTGCAGGTGTGTACATTATCACTATTGATGTTGACGAGAAGAAGGTGACAGTGAAAGGGTATGTGACTTCAATCGATGTCTTGTTGAAGAAGCTGCTGGAATCCAGGAAGCGTGCAGAGTTGTGTATGTTTGCTCAGAATAAATAGCAGAACGAGGCCAAGACTCAAAATAAACAGAAAGAGCAGAAATTGGGCGAAGATGTCGGTGATGATAAGAAAGAACATGCAGCGATGGCTCAAAGCGAAAAGCAGAAGAAGAAACCCAAGGATCCGAAGCAACAGATAGAGTAGAAAGCGGGAAACGATAGTGGTGGTAATGAAAATGACAATGCAGCGGTGACTTAGAGAAAAATGCAGAACAAGAAGCTTAAGACCTGGAACCAATAGAAAGATCAGCAATCGGGCCGATACGAAGGTAAAGGAATGCTTCCAAACATCTGAAAATCAGTTAGTACGGTAACTTATAGGGAAATAGACTGTGCATTATAACAGAGGGATAAGAGAAGACTTTTACACATTATGTTAGCAAATCAAAGAATCCACAAGAATACACAGTCCACTGCACAACAATCACAGTCAATCTACTCATTCGCTCCTCAAAATACTCACAAGAACAACAACAAAGACAAGCCCCTGACTGGAAATACAAACCTGTAGTTATCTATCATTTCTCTAATTCACAAGCATGGAGTATTAACACAAAAACCCTTTGATATGGATTCACAATCACAACCAGAGGTTTGGAGGAAAGTAAGATGAATGTTTGGGAAAATGGCTTTGCCCAAGACTATATATCAAGATAACTCTATCAGCTAGGCATTTATAACAATATCTTAATTTACAAACAATGTCGTTTACTGTTTTTTGTGCTCTTGAGATCCAAAGGACAACACAAACTACTCTTCTATTGCTAGTCTGGTTTTCCAAGTGGCAGACCAACAACACATTTTTGTAATTTTCTCCATTTTCAATAAAAAAAATGATGCATGAATAGCTGAAAATAATTACATATATTTTTTATTTTTATTTTTTAAAATTAACTAAATTATCAATTATTTAATTTAATATAATAAACACACTAAGTTGTATATTTTTTCTTCATTATTTATCACTCACTACTTTCCAGTCTTTTATCTATTTACACTCATCTAATTTATTTTAAAACTAAAACACTTAATAATCTATGATTCACATACAAAATTGCATCGATATTAAATATAAATTTGATTTTTTTAATTGTTTTTAATATTTAATACTCTACTTTCCCAGATGGGGTGCTAGTTGAGAACACGTGTCATGTGGAGCAGCCAGGAGAGAGCCTCTATGGCGCCAACCACGCGACGAATGTGTGCCTCTCCCTCCCGCCACCTTCATGCCTCTAAGTCTACCTTGCTCGAGACAGGGCGCCATTACTCTCAGTGCGCCCTGCTCTGCCTTGTCGTCCCTCCGATGGACCAACACCTTCGTTTGGCCTTTACTCTACGCGTGAGGACGTTTAATGAAACGCACCAACTCCTTGGGATATTTGAACTGCACCAGGGGCTTTGGATGCCTCATTCCCTCCTGGTTGATTTCTCCAGAGCTAGGCCTCCTGCCCAGCCTTTCTTTGGTCCACTGTTGCTCACTCCCGGTCTGTTGTCGCTCACTTTGGCCTTTGGTCATTTTCGCCCACCTGGTGTTTCAGAGATGCCCAGGCAGCGAGGGAAATCTAAACAAGGCTCGACATGGCAGCCTAGCCGACCTCGTTTGGTCCTCCAGCCCCCTCCTGCACCCTCCCACGGTTCCTCCTCCTCGTCGGCCACCTCGTCCTCCTTCCTGGCGCAACTGATTCATTCTCCAACCAACCTCCCACCCCTTTCATCGTCGTTTGCCTACAGGATGGAGTGGCTTGATTTCTCAAGGACCTCACTGGGCTTCAACCCAAGACCTCGGGGAAATTCGGCCTCTGCCTGACACCCTGGTCCAGCGGCTCCTCCTAACTCTCTGGCCTCCCAATCGCTTCAGGCCTTGCCTCATGATGCTCATTTTCAGACTGATGGCCCAGAAGCATGCTAGAATTTGCGTCAACAACCCCACTCACGAGCCAACTCTAACACTGACTCGGAATGTGAATGGCGAACATGCCTCACACTGTTGCAAGGCTTGGTATTTGACTTGCGTCGGGACGTGGATGACCTCCGGTTCCGCCTGGAGATTTTGGATGGCAAGGCTTCTCAATTCCTGCATTTTCTCTCAGCAATGCAGGGTGAACTTCACCCTCCAGCAGAAGAAGCCCAAGTAGCAGGAACTATGACACCAGTATTGGCACCAGCTCCCCCACTGGGGTCTTCGGACCATGACGATCCAGGCCAAGAGGAGAACGTGCCACCAGCATAGTGGGAGGATGCCATGCAAGAGGAGAACGTGCCACCAGCCCAGCCGGACGATGCCATGCAACAGGATAGGACACCAGTCGAGGAGGAGTCGACTCCTCTTGGGGACTCGACACTCAACGCCTTCTTCTTGGACGTGTGGCCACAATATAGCCCCTCTATATGATATGTTCATGTGTCTTTGTTTTTTTTGCTATGTGTATTAAAGAAGTTTTTCCTTTGGATGGCCACCTTTTTCAGCTAATGTCTATGGTTATTACTGTCATAACGGTCACTATTAGGGACCAGAATTTAAGATTTTATTAATGCCAGTAAAAGTCTAAAACTTAAAGCTATGGAGTTGCTCAGCTGACTGAGCTGGTTTCCCCTTGGGGCAGCTCAGTGTTTACAACCTGAAACACTGGAAATATTTTGTACTTTTTTAATTTTGACAGACTTTTATATAATCTGACTTTATATATATATATATATATATATATATATATATATATATATATATATATATAATACTCTACTACTCGTAATAAAAAAAAAATCCATCCACAATAAATTAAACTTTCATGAAGATTAATTTTTCCTCGTTATTTTAATTTAAAAATGTATTTAAAATAAAAAAATATTAAAATATAAATTTCAATATTACTTATAATAACTTTAAACACAAGATATAGTATTAAGTAATATTATAGTACCTATTTTTAAAATCTTGTTATAAACATAAGATATATTATGAATTAATATTGTAGTACATTTTCTAATATTGAAATTTTAAGAGGTATTTTAAAATTGAGCAATATATTTTTTAATGATAAAATTGATTTAACATACCTATAAATATAGGTATTAGGGAACTCTAAAGGATTAACTAATATTGTTATGATTTTTTAAAATAAAAGAAGAATTATAATAAATATTAATAAGTAAAAAGTGGATAATATCTTGAAAACAACATAATAAGAGTATTATAAAAAACAAGATTAAAAATATGATAGGAAAAGATAGAGATATAACATATTTTTAAATAGTATTTTAGGAAGGGTACGAATTCATTTTTTTTTCAAAAAATTCTTCAAATTTTGAAGGGGACTTGGAGAAAATTTCCATCAAATGTCAAATAGACTTGATTCATAGAAATTTCAATCATATGTTTTTGATGTCGAGGTAAAAGTTTCCTTCGAGCTGATAGTTGTTGTGGTAATGTTGTATGAGAATATTATTGCCAAGTTTAGGAGTATTGAGGGTTGGTCCAAAGAAATTAACCATTATATAGTCTCTAGTCAAGCAAGTTTGTCCCCTATCCCCCACCCTTTCTAGCATTTACGTTGACAAGTTGGAAGCTTGTCTAGAAGTTGCAGGTTGTGTTGGACTAACTCTTGCTAGTATAGTCATCATCATTCTTCTCTATGTCGATGATATTGTTTCTTATGAAAAGTAGCTCATATGACCTTAGTAAGCATCTTAACATCCTCAAGGACTTCTACTCTAGTACAATAATGATTGTGAGCAGTGAAAAAATGAGGGTTATGATTATTAAATCCAACAAGATTACCTATGATGCTTTTATATATGAAAACAATACCTTGGAGGAAGCGTCTTCGTACAAGTATATTGGAATTGATATTCATCACAAGCTCAATTAGAAATATAACATTGAGAAAATGATAAATGGAGGGTGGAAAGTTTATTATGGGCTTGAAAATAATTGTAAATTAGTAGACCTTTTGAAATGGGATAATTAAATCCCATCTTTGAAACTCTTGTCGCTCCTGTTATCTTGCATGGATGTGAAGTTTAGGGATGCAGTATCTCACAAGAATCCTAGAGAAAGATAGAACAGATCCAAAAGAATTGTATAACTTATAATCTCAAAATCAAAGGCAATACAACCTATCTTATCCTCCTCATACAACCAGGCCTTCCCCCATTGAGAGAACAAGTATGATTAGATACTTAATGTATAAGAACAAGACAAACAACATGGATGACAAGAGGCTACCCAAAAATGTTTCAAGCAGGGATGGCAAAATGTTGCCAAGTCTTGGCTACATCATTGGGGAATAAAAGAAGAAGTTGTTCTGCAAAATATTGATGATCTTAAAAATATTGTTCAAGATAATTTTAAGGAGAATCTATGGTGTGATAAATAATTAAAGAATAAAAGAAAATTAAGATGTTATAAGGAGGTGATTAACCTTAATCTTGAAGATATAAAATATCTATCTATTTTGACTAACTTTAAAAAGAGAATCAATATTGCTAAAATTAGAACTAATTCTCATGAGTTACATAGTGAGAGTGGGTGTTGGAAAACCCAAAACACCATGGCATGAAAGAATATGTCACCTTTGTGACACCAAGAGGATTGAATATGAAAAACACTTTATGGTCCAGTGCCCTGCTTATACCCAAATTAGATCTCAATTTCAAAATATATATCATAATATCGACCCTCCTAACTTTCTAAGTCATCAAAACTATAGTGATCTTGGAAAGGTTCTCTTAATTTGTTTTAAGCATCTAAATAACATTGTAAAGAAATCTAAGTAATCTCTTAAAGAAAGGTTTGATATCCCAATTTTGATAACCACCACCACTATCATAATCTTTATAAAATATTTTTTAAACATTATTTTATAAATACAAATTCTTTTTTTTAAAATACTTGAAATTTTGAATTTTTGAAGTGACTAAAAACTTTACCCCTATAATGTCAAATAAACTTTCCTAAAACTTTGTTATAAATATTTTCACTGGTTTACAATGAATGTAACAAATACAATTTAAAAAAATCAATTAAACTAAACAAAATTAAAATACAAACATAAAAATATCACATTTATTAAACTAAAAATATCATATTTAAAATTTAAAGGGTCCTGATATCATAAATTCAAAAAATATATATTCTAATTTCTTTCATATCATATAAAAAATGATTTATATTATAAAGTAAAGGGAAAAAAAATAAAAAAATAATATTACATTATGAAAGAAATATTGTATACCCTGAATTCTTATCACGAGGATTGGTTGGTACATTTGTTCCAAAATAATAATGAAAAATCATAAAAACAAATTATAGGTTTGTAAAATAGTTTAAATTCATTTTAATTTTAAATTTTGAAAAGATTATATATATATATATATATATATATATATATAAGTTTTATTATTTAAAAAATTAAGTTTTAAGTTTTAAAATGGAGTAGTTTATTCAAATTAGGATGGCATAAAGATGCTAAGTCTTGATTAAACTATTGATGTAACACACCCACTACGGCATATTAACATTTTCGTTTTTCCTCAAGGGACAGAATCTCCGAAGTCTTACAGGGACCTAGCGTAGGCTAGTTCTTCCATGTTCACCTCCCTATGATCGTGGATTAGGACCACAAGCCAAACAAATCAGACGCATTTTCATGTTTCGTGACTCAACGATACAAGTAAGTCCAATCTTTAAGGTAGAATGGTGAGGGGGCTCTAGAATGAAACGCTGGCCATATATCTAGGCACGCAGATTCTGGCCATCTAGATCTACCCGCCGCTTAACGACAAAGCACTAGCTCCCTTTCTTTAGTCCCTATCTCGATAGGACCACATATGCACCTAAATGCAAGCGCCTTTCACAACTTGCGACCTCACAAGTCGTGATTCGAAGAACCTGGAATTTCGTTCACCAGTCGCCAATACCCGAGATTCCGATATGGTGTGGCCCCTCCTTATTAGCGCTCTCCACGCATGACCACTGGCTAGGGCTAACTACTAGCCTTGCTCGCAACTCGCAAGTTCGCGAGTTGAAAGGTTGAACCTCTGGGCCCTTCTTTTACAAAACCCCGAGACACGAAAGTCAGAGAAGGTTTGACTCCTTCCGGGCTTCTCGGAACTCGCAACTTCGCGACTTGAGTTGTTGGGCCTTTGTGCTCCTTTCTTATGAGAACCCGAAGTACGAGAAGTCAATAGGATGTTGACTCCCGTTTCAAAAGACACGTGTCCACCACCTGTCACCACTTCTCCCTCTCTCTCTGGGCATCTTATCGTCACACCACCTGTCAACCACATGGGTCCCACCAAGCGGACGTGCCACGTGTTGCACAAGCTCTCGCAACTCGCAAGCTCGGGACTTCTACAGTTGAAACTGATTTCCCTCAACCTCCGAGACCCCAATATGCGATATGGCGAGGAGGTCCTGACTTAATGGTTTCTTCTACTTCTCGCTATTCGAAACTTCGTGACTCCAAGGGTTTGGTCTTCCACCTCCAAACTCACGAATCCTTGATACGCGAGATATCGAGACGTCAGATCCCACGGCTATCCTTCCTCTTTGATCAACGACCCAGATCACATCGCGATCTCGTGACTCGGTACTTCGTGACTCCAAGAGCCTAGTCTTCCACCTCGAAACTCACGAATCCCCGATACGCGAAATGGTCAGATCTCTGTTGCCTGTCCTCCAACATGGACGATCCTGATCCTCTCGCGACTTCGCCATTCACGATGTCAAGATACTTCCTCCTCTAACTCCCAATGTTTGAATCCCTGATAGGGAGGATCTCGTGACATGTGTCCTCTTGCAGATGGATGACTCAGATTCTTTCACGACTTTGCCGCTCGCAAGGACTAGGCGCTCACCTCTGTGAGTCACGGTGCCCGAATCTCCAAAACGGATGATTCCACGACATGCGTCCTCCCATAATTGGATGGCTCACATCCCCTTTTGTTATTTCGAGACTTCTGATGTCGAGTGCCCGGACTCTCGAATTCCCGAATGTCGATATCCCGATACGAACTCCTTCTCGGGACTTTCGCTCTGCTGCTCTATGCATGAGGGTTTAAACCTCGTGCAACTCTCGACAGATCCAATGAATGTCGAGTTTTCTAATTAAGATATAATGGCTCATATCTGTCCCACGCTGTGCACTCTCCCACTACTCCCTAGACGTTGAAAAACCAACGGTCCATATGCTCCCACAAACCCTGGGGATCTGCGGTCCCGATTTCTTCACTACTCACGAAGATGAAGGAAAAAGGGGTTAAGGCATTTAACGCCCTCGTGTGTTCTTCCCATCTAACGATCGTGAATGACCACAGATCTTCCGACAGGATCTCATCCGTCGATCGATACTTATCCCTACGTTGCCATTTCGGGACTTCAAGAGGATCATTCTTCCTCGTACCGAGTTGCTAAGGTTTGCGCTTTCGAATCCTTTTCCAGGTTCTTGGTGAGATTTCTAAGAAGGGTGTCTCTATGAGGAGATCTACCCAGGGTATTACCTGAGACAGATAAGGGTATAGATTTCCCGAGAAACGACTTGAATTCTGAATTGATTCAATGTGCGTATATACATATAAATCTATTTATAAACATAAGCCATATGTGGCCCTTCCATTATAAGCATGAAACCACCATTTCTGAATAAAAACACTACATAGGCAGTCTTATACTCAAACCATTCATAAAACTGCATAGACTAAGAGCATATATGTCAGCATATAAATTTCACGATGCAAGATGTAAAACACTTATCAGAAATAACACCAGAAGTGAGCGTAACTACTGAGACGGGTGCTCATTTCCACCCAACTGTAGGCTCAACGATTCCAATAAGATTTACCACTAGCCACCCCCGAGCTGAGACCATGACACTGCGAGACTGCGTCCCTGTTTTCCAGTGACTGAGAACGAGGGTTACTCTCTCCCTTCTTTGCTATCACTCACTCTGTATTTTCCAAACTTCTCCCTCCTTCCCTCGCGTCTGCCCCTCCGTGCTTCTTCCTCACACATTTCCCTCTTGCGAGGTTGCATGTGGCGCGATTTCCCTCGCGGTGGTCAGGCCCGAGGCTCCTACGGATGGGCGGTTCACTTCCCCCATCCCTCATTAATTCTTGACGAGCCATCTACCTACCAACCTGCGAGTAATTTATTTCGGGCCAATGAGCTGCTCTTGGTTCTCCGGGCCAGTGAAGTCCAAATACAGTATTGGTTTTTGGTGGAAGTTAACGCCACCTTTCCAGGTGCCTTCCACCACCTTTCTTCAGCCATCGTGGTCTCTTTTTCAGCATATCCCCTCTCAGCAGTCCTGCAATATATATATATATATATATATTCACATTCGTCGACCTTTTTCACAAGGTCCATTCACATCACACATTCACATTTTTTAGTTTCCCACAGTTCTTGGCCAGTATAGTTATTTTTACAAACTAGGGGAAACAGGGTGTTACAATTCCCTCCCCCTTAAAGGAACATCATCCTCGATGTTCTTATCTATCAACATGACATGTATGTACAGAAGTAAACAAAATCAGATATGCCCATCTCATGGCATCCTCCATTTCCCATGTAGCCTCATCTGGGCCAAAATGTCTCCACTGCACCTTGACCTGTGCAATGGTTCAGTTCTGTAGCAGGGTTTTCTTTCTGTCCAGTATGCACTGAGGTTCTGGTAGAAATTCTCCCTCCAGTTCCACCTGGATCACAAACCAGCCAATTATATGATTAGCATCATGTACATATTTCTTCAATAATGAAACATGGAAAACATTATGTGCTTTTACCGTGGGAGGAAGTGCTAGCCTATAGGCTATAGGTCCCACTCTATCTAGAACCTCAAAGGGTCCACAATACCAAGGTGCCAACTTGGCACAAGCTCCCATTTTCAGGGAACTCTTCTTGGGCCTAACGCTGAGATATATATGGTCTCCCGTTTTGAACTCTCGTGGAGTTCTCTTTTGGTCAACATAACTTTTCTGTCGGTTCTGGGCGACCTTCAGGTTTTGTTTTATCCGAGTCACCTACTGTTCCATTTCTTTCAACATGTCGGGTCCAAAAGAAATCATGTTTACGGGATTACTCCAGCTAACTAGAGTGTTACACGGTCTACCATAGAGGGCTTCGAAGGGACTCATATTTAAGGATGCTTGGTAGTCGTTGTTGTAGGCGAATTCTACCAGTGGCAAGTAGTCTTCCCACTTCTTGGGTTGATGCATTACATGCATCCTTAACATATCTTCTAGTATTTGATTCACTCTTTCTGTCTGTCCGTCGGTTTGAGGGTGATAGGTGGTGCTGAACAACAACTTGGTATCTAAACCAACCATCAGTGATTTCCAAAAGTTGGAAGTAAATTTTGTGTCTCTGTCAGACACGATCTCTTTTGGCATACCATGCAATCTGAATATCTCTTTCATGAATACCTGAGCGATATCAATTTCCTTGAAGGTCGACTTGACGGGGATGAAGTGAGAAGACTTTCTCAATTTATCCACCACCACTATAATGGCGTCATTCTCTTTGGTTGAGGTTGGTAATCCAGTGATGAAATCCATGGATATGGTTTCCCATTTCCATTCTGGGATTGGTAAAGGTTGCAATAATCCTGCTGGGTGTCGATGTTCTGCTTTAACCTGTTGGCACTCTATGCATTTGGCTAGGTACTCGGCTATGTCTTTCTTCAATCCACGCCAATAAAATTGTTTCCTGGTGGCAGTGATCATTTTCTGGTATCCTGGATGACCCGAGTAGGGTATTTTATGTAGTTCATCCATAATGAACCTCTTCAAGTCGTCACACGCTGGAATATAAAATCTATTTTTGTAAGTGAGCAGACCTCCTTCGGTCATCTGATAGCCTTCATATTTTACTCCAGCGGGTTCTTGCTGTAGGTACATGGTCACGGTCTGGACGAAGGGATCTGTTTCTTGTGCATTTCTGATTATTTCCTTGACATCTATCTCGCAGGTGCTCACCGCTGCCAGGTGAATTGTTTTCATACTTCTGCTAAGGGCATCGGCCACCCTATTTTCCTTTCCTTTAATATGTTTGATTTCGAAATCAAACTCGCTAAGGAGGGCCATCCACCTAGCTTGTCTAACATTGAGCTTTGCTTGATCAAACAAGTATTGCAATCCACAACGATCTGTCATAAGTATAAATTTTCTTCCCAGGAGGTAATGCCTCCACATTTTCAAGGCATGCACTATGGCAGCCAGTTCTAGATCATGGGTCACATAGTTGACTTCATGCTCGTTCAATTTTCAGGATTCATGGCAGATCACACTTCCTTTCTGCATAAGGAATCCTCCGAGCCCTTCCTTACAGGAATTTGTGCACATGAGGAAGTCATTTTCTGGATCAACGATCTTCAGCACGGGCGCATGGGTCAGTAGATGTTTCAAGGTTTGAAATCTTTCTTCACATTTCTGTGTCCACAGGAATTTTGTCCCCTTCTTCTAGAGGGCAGTGATTGGACAACCAATCTTGGAGAATCCTTTTATAAATCTCCTATAGTATCCTACTATTCCCATAAAGGATCTGATGTCTGAAACATCCTTTGGGGTTGGTCATTCCATGATAAACCTGATTTTGTCAGGGTCTACCGCTACTCCTTCTTCGGAGAGAACATGGCCTAAGTAATGTATTTCTTTATGGAAGAATTCACATTTGCTAAATTTGGCATAGAGCTGATGTTCTCTTAGCACTTGCAGTACCAGTCTAAGATGCTCTTCATGCTCTTTTCTATTCTTGGAGTAAATTAATATATCGTCAATAAAAACAAGCACAAATTTGTCTAGGAACTTGTTGAGTACATTGTTCATCAAGCACATAAAAGTGGCAGGGGCATTGGTCAACCCAAATGGCACCACCACAAACTCATAATGACCATACCTCGTTCGGAAGGCAGTTTTATGGATGTCTTCACCCTTGATTCAGACTTGATGGTATCCCGACCTCAAATCAATCTTTGAGAAAATAGACGCACCCCCCAATTGATCGAACAAGTCGTCGATCTTGGGCAAGGGGTACTTGCTCTTTATGGTTACCTTATTGAGTTGTCTATAATCTATACACAGTCTAAGGGTACCATCCTTCTTTTTCACGAACAGGACTGGTGCTCCCCATGGAGACACGCTGGGTCGAATATAGCCCTTATCCATCATTTCTTTTAATTGCAACTTGAGTTCAACTAACTCGGATGTGCTCATCTGGTAGGGTGTCCTAGACACCGGCACCGTTCCCGGTGCAAGTTCTATTGAGAAGTCTATGTCCCTTCTCATAGGTAGACCCAGTACCTCTTCCGGAAACACATCTTTGTATTCTCTCAGGATAGGGTGATCGTCAAGGTTTGGTTTGTCATCTTCGATTGTTTTCAACACCTGTATTGCATATAGGGTACATCCCTTTCGATAATACTTTCTCATTTGCAGAGCTGATATTTGTCTCACCGAGACAGGTTTTTGGATCCCTTGAAGGGTTATCCTCTTCCCTTCCTTACTTACACATTCTAAGGTCTTATGGTAATAGTCCAATCTGGCTTTATGGGTAGCTAGCCAATCCATTACAATCAACAGATCATACGATCCCAGGGGTAATATGTTAAGGGTTGCTTGGCTGGGGAATTCACCCAACATTAATTGACAGGTTGGTATGACTTCTACTATCCTCCTTTTGGTGCCAGTGGCTAACTATACCAACCATGGCTTGGTATGTTTTTGTGGCTGTAGTTTACACTTGTCAACAACTTTAGGGGCTATATAACTCAAATTTGAACTAGGGTCAATTAAAACAGACACTAGATGGTTGGAAATCATACCTTCTATTTCCACTACTGAAGCTTGGTGGTCGGCTTGGTTATTATCCAAGGCTGCATAAATTTGTGGCACACTCCTGGCCATTTCATTGAAGGTAGTAGCTTCTTGTATGTTATAAGTTATCCAACTATTCTGTTGTCGGTGTGGACAGTCTCTCAGGAGATGTTCTTCCCCGCAGCCCCAACATTTCAAAGGTTCTCTCTTTCGGTTATCAGTCTTCACTGATATGGGTCCAGAAGTTTTATTTCCACTCAAGGAGGGAAAATTATGTTGGTGCATACTCTGGGCTGGGAAGCTCATTCTTTGGTTCTTCTTATAGTTCTTAAATTCTGGGGATTTAATTCCTGTTTGCTGAAATCTTGAACTATTCTTCTGTTTCCATCCTTCGCGAGGTTCTGCTCGATGCCCAAACTGTTCACGACAATAGGTTGCCTTTCGAATAGTGTCTTCTAGAGTCTTTGGCTCATCAAATTCAATTCTATTCCGATAGTCCTTAGGTAGTCCACTGATGAAGCGTTGCACCTTTGTCTTTTACGCCTTGATATAGGGTACATACCTCAACAAATCGAGGAATTTGTTGACATATTCTTCTATAGTAAGTTGTCCCAGTTTGAGTTCATAAAATTCTTTAGTCTTTTCGTCAAAATATTTTTTCGACAGATACTTCTTCCAGAAGTATTTCTCAAACCGTTCCCAAGATAGGTCCTCTTCGCGAACCCCTTTCATATTCTTAAGGTCTTCCCACCAAATGGAAGCCTTTCCGTTCAAGTTGAAGGTGGCCACTCGAGCCTTCATATTTTCTAGAAATTCATGGACTTTGAAATACTTCTTTAGTCCAAGCAGTCAGGCCTCTGCTTCCTCTCCCTTCTTTATTTCACCATCGAAGGAGGGTGGTTTGGCCCTTCTGAATTCTTCGAATTTTCTACCTTTGGAATACTTTTGCTTCTTTTGTTTTCTTCGGGGATAGGAACTAGTTCTACTGCTAGAAGAGTCCTCTGAATCGCCAGCTTCCTTCTCAGAGGAATTATCCGACGCTTGTCTTTTACCTCTAGGGTGGACCTTTTTCGAGGTGCTCCTCTCAGTGTGGCCACTGATACGACCATGTTTCTGAGTTTCAGGTTCATGCTGCATTTGTCTTTGTAGATTGGATAAACTCTGCAGTAAAACTGCGTTAATTTCTGTTTGTTTTTCTTGTTCTTTCATCATCCTTTCATTGTCAGCCTTGCAGCTTTATAATTCGACCATGAGATTCCTCACAGTCTCGAATAGATCTGGAGGGGTCCCTACTGCTCTCCGTTCATCAGACTCTTCGTCTCTATTGTGGGAGCCTTCTCCCACTTCTTAGTGAGTCACCATACTATGCGTTGATAATTTCCAGCGGTTGATCTTCCGCTTGTGTGCAAAAGGAAAAATGCTGGTTGTTAGTCAATATTTATATTTATTTATAACCAGTACATAATTCATATTTTCACATGTACACCCACACAATAGGGGTTTTTCATTCTTAACTTCATCTTTTGATTAGGAAGGTTAAGACAGGGGGTTACTCTTTTTAAGAGTGTTCCGAACGGAGATTCTGCGCAACTCGTTCATGAGCCCATGCAGGCCGAGTGTTGTAACCATGCTCTGTTACCAATTTGTATCACACCCACTATGACATAATAAAATTTTCATTTTTCCTCAAGGGACAGAATCCCCGAAGTCCTACGGGGGCCTAGCGCAGGCTAGTTCTTCCCTGTTCACCTCCCTATGATCATGGGTTACGACCACAGGACAAACAAACCAGGCGCCTTTTCATGTTTCGCGACTCAACGATACAAGTGAGTCCAATCTTAAAGGTAGAATGGCGAGGGGGCTCCGGAATGAAACCCTGGCCATAGATCTGGGCGCGCAGATTCTGGCCGTCCAGATCTACCTGCCGCTTAATGACAAAGCACTAGCTCCCTTTCTTTAGTCCCTATCTCGATAGGACCACATACGCGCCTAAATGCAAGCGTCTTTCACAACTCGCGACCTCGCAAGTCGTGAGTCAAAGACCCTCGAATTTCCTTCACCAATCACCGATACCTGGGATTATGATATGGTGTGGCCCCTCCTTATTAGCGCTCTCCACGCGTGACCACCGGCTAGGGCTAACTACTAGCCTTGCTTGCAACTTGCAAGTTCGCGAGTTGAAAGGTTGAACCTTTGGGCCCTTCTTTTACGAAACCCTGAGACGCAAAAGTCAGAGAAGGTTTGACTCCTTCCGGGCTTCTCGGAACTTGCAACTTCGCGACTTGAGTTGTTGGGCCTTTGTGCTCCTTTCTTACGAGAACCCGAAGTATGAGAAGTCAATAGGATGTTGACTTCCATTTCAAACGAAACATGTCCACCACCTGTCACCACTTCTCCCTCTCTCTTTGGGCATCTTATCGTCACACCACTTGTCAACCACGTGGGTCTCACTAAGCAGAAGTTCCACGTGTTGCACAAGCTCTCACAACTCGCAAGCTCGAGACTTCTACAGTTGAAATTGATTCCCCTCAACCTCCGAGACCCCAATATGCTATATGACGAGGAGGTCCTGACTCAATGGTTGCTCCTACTTCTCTCTATTTGGGACTTCGTGACTCCAAGGGTTTGGTCTTCCACCTCTAAACTCACGAATCCCTGATACGCAAGGTATCGAGACGTCAGATCCCACGACTATCCTTCCTCTTTGATCAATGGCCCAGATCACATCGCGATCTCGCGACTCGGGGCTTCGTGACTCCAAGAGCCTAGTGTTCCACCTCCAAACTCACGAATCCCTGATACGCGAAATGGTCAGATCTCTGCCACCTATCCTCCAACAGTGATGGTCCCGATCCTCTCGTGACTTCACCATTCACGAGGTCAAGAGACTTCCTCCTCTGACTCCTGATGTTTGAATCCCTGATAGGGAGGATCTCGCGACACGTGTCCTCCTGCAGATGGACGACTCAGATTCTTTCGCGACTTCACCGCTCGCAAGGACTAGGCACTCACCTATGTGAGTCGCGATGCCCGAATATCCGAAATGGATGATTTCGCGACTCGCGTCTTCCCGTAGATGGACGGATCACATCCCTTTTCGCTATTTCGGGAATTTTGATGTCGAGTTCTCAGACTCTCGAATTCCCGAATGCCGATATCCCGATACAAACTCCTTCTTAGGACTTTCTCTCTGCTGCTCTATGTGCGAGGGTTTAAACCTCGTGCAACTCTCGACAGATCCAACGACTGTCGGGTTTTCTAATTAAGATCTGGCAGCTCAGATCTGTCCCACGCTGTGCACTCTCCCACTGCTCCCTGGACGTGGAAAAACCAACGGTCCAGATGCTCCCACAGACCCCGGGGATCTACGGTCCCGATTTCTTCGCTACTCATGAAGATTAAGGAAAAAGGGGTTAAGGCATTTAACGCCCTCGTGTGTTCTTCCCATCTAACGGTCTTGAATGACCGCAGATCTTCTGACAGGATCTCATCTGTCGATCAATACTTATCCCTATGTTGCCATTTTAGGACTTCAAGAGGATCATTCTTCTTCGTACCGAGTTGCTAAGGTTTGCGCTTTCAAATTCTTTTCCAGGTTCTTGGTGAGATTTCTAAGAAGGGTGTCTCTATGAGGAGATCTACCTAGGGTATTACCTGAGACGGATAAGGGTATAGATTTCCTGAGAAACGGATTGAATTCTGAATTGATTCAATGTGCGTATATACATATAAATCTATTTATAAACATAAGCCATATGTGGCCCTTCCATTATAAGCATGCAACCACCATTTCTGAATAAAAACACTACACAAGAAGTCTTATACTCAAACCATTCATAAAATTGCACAGACTAAGAGCATATATGTCAGCATATAAATTTCACGATGCAAGATGTAAAACACTTATCAAAAATAACACCAGAAGTGAGTGCAACTGCTGAGAGGGGTGCTCGTTTCCACCCAATCGTAGGCTCAGCGATTCCAATAGGATTTACCACTAGCCACCCCCGAGCTGAGACCACGATGCTGCCAGACTGCGTCTCTATTTGCTAGTGACCGAGAACGAGGGTTACTCTCCCCCTTCTCTGCTATCACTCACTCTGTATTTTCCATAGTTCTCCCTCCTTCCCTCGCATCTGCCCCTCTGGGCTTCTTCCTCACGCATTTCCCTCTTGTGAGGTTGCGTGTGGCACGATTTCTCTCACGGTGGTTAGGCCCGAGGCTCCTACGGATGGGCGGTTCACTTCCCCCATCCCTCATTAATTACTGAGGAGCCATCTACCTACCAACCTGCGAGTAATTTGTTTCGGGCCAATGAGCCGCTCTTGGTTGTCCGGGCCAGTGAAGTCCAAATACGGTATTGGTTTTCAGTGGAAGTTAATGCCACCTTTCCAGGTGCCTTCCACCACCTTTCTTCAGCCATCGTGGTCTCTTTTTCAGCATATCCCCTCTCAGCAGTCCTGCAATATATATATATATTATTCACATTCATCGACCTTTTTCACAAGGTCCATTCACATCACACATTCACATTTTTGAGTTTGCCACAGTTCTTGGCCAGTATAGTTATTTTTACAAACTGGGGGAAACAGGGTGTTAAATTGAGGAATCATGGAAGACACCATTTTGCATAATAAAGATACTATTAAAAATATCATCAAATCAAAATTTAAGGAGAAAATGTGTTGTGATAAAAAGTTGGAGAAAAAAAGAAAATTAAGGTAATTGTCTATCTGATTTGACAAGTGTAAAGAAAAAAATAAACATTGCTAAGATAAGAACAAATTCTCATTAGCTCCATAGTGAAATTGGGCATTGGTCAATTCCTAAAATGCCATGGGATGAAAGAGTGTGTTACCTTTGTGACACTAAGAAGGTTGAAGATGAAAGAGTGTGTCACCTTTGTGACACTAAGAAGGTTGAAGATGAAAAACACTTTCTCTTAGATTGTCCAGCCTATATCCAGATTAGATCTCATTTTCAAAATATGTGTCACGCTACCAACCTTCCTAACCTCGTAACTGAAAGAAACTATGGCGATCTTGGAAAGATTATCTTAATGCTTTTCGAGGACAAAAACAAAATTCTAAAGAATCACAAGTAATCACTTACCCTCTTAAGGTTCGATAGAGCAATTCGGTCTTAGTGGACATTAATCATCATCGTCATTATCATGAAGTTAATATATACATAAATTAATTATAAAATTTAGTTATCTATATTAAATTATTATATGTATATTCATTTCTATTATATTTTATTATGATAAGTAAGAGATAGTCGGATATCAAAAGGATAAAGTGTTAACAAGTGGGGCTTGAATGTGTCGTTTGGTCACCACTTTGCCATGCATTTATAGTGCATTAAGGGGCATAGAGGAGGGAGCTAGGTAGCAGTAAGGAGTACGATCCCCCCCAACCAAATGTTGGAATGATGATTTATGTGGGAATGTAGGGGTTAGGGTACAATGGAAAAGCCAATGGGTCTCTGTTGGAACACTATAGTCAAGGATGATAATTTGAAGAAGTAAGAAATTTCAATAGTGATGATGATTTTATTTTGACAGAGAATTCTCTCACATGGTCACTTGAATGAAGCATTGGTCTAGTCTTGTCACTTGATGTGTGATTGGAGAGATTGGGATAGGTAAGGAGATGGCTTCTTTGGGGCCTTTTTTGGTTGCAAGCTCCATGCAATCCACTCAGTGTTTGGTTCTTGTGGTGTTTGTGTTGGGGTGTTGTCTTGGGTCGGATAGTGAGGGTTGACCCTCCTTTGGACTCAGTTTCAACTTTGTTAGGGAAGTCAAGAGCCCCATTTCTTTCTTCCAGTGTCTCATGCCTTATTTTTTTCATCCTTTGATTCTTGGCACTGTCTCTGTCATCTTATTGCTATCTCGAGAGGGTGTTTTCTGAAGACATGATGGTTTGCAACTCTAGTAGGAGTGGGGATGCACACAAAAGAAAGGCTCGGGCTATGTCTGAGTGGGTCTCAACCTTAAGGGATCCACTTCTTTCCTCTAGAGAAGATGAAGATGCCTAGAAGTTGAGAAAATTTTCAAGGGGAAAGTCCCAGCAGAGGCTAAACAATAGGTCAAGAAGATAGAGAAGGATGTCAAAGCTAAGAAATAGACCCTCTTGGAAGATCAAATCATGCAGGAAGTAGGGGGATGGGTGAAATACGCAATTTATTCAAGGATCAGGACCACCAAGTTCTTTAAGTTGGCAAAGACCTATCGGTTGGTTAAAACTCTAATTGCCCAAACTGTCAGTAACACAAGGGAGGAGTACCAAGATATCCTCCAAACAATCACAATATTTTAGGGAAAGTTTGAGGCCATATGAAAAATATTATTTGGAATTGGCATATGTGTCTCATATATTGAAGAGGAGGCAAGCACTTCCAAGCAACATGAGAGATCCTCAAAGTTTGAAGGCACTCAACCCTGAGGGACTACTTAGGAAAATAACATAGAGACCAACTTGCTAATCGAAGTGTTTGTGGAGGAAGATAGGCCTCATACTACTTATATTTATACTTGATGTTTGGTTTGTCTGGTCTCTTTTAGGTTCTATGATAATATGGATAGTCTCTTTTAGGTTCTATGATAATATGGATAGTCATAGACACTTAGCCTTTTACAAATCTTTTCAGAAAACTGATATGGTGGTTAGAGAAAAATATGTTAATTCTCTACGAATAAAGTGATTATAAACTAATATGTTAATTCTCTACTAATAGGGGTTTTGATTTCCCTTGAAGCARACCCATACCAAAAACTCAAGTAACAAAAGATAGATAGATATGATTTTTTGAAATGAATATGGTATATACACTCGCAAAGCTTTRAAATCTCACAACTATGTACTGTGTTTGAGTCGCGTGTCAAATTGAAGCATATTTGATTTCAAGACATTTTATTTCAGACGAGTTCTTCAAAAGCAAACCCCGGAATATATATTTATATATTTGTTAACAGCAATCAATATTACAGCATAAGGAAATTAAATAAGCATATCCATATACGTATACATAAAGCTTCATGGATTCCTTCCATATCAGTCAGTTAATTGTCCCGAGTTCGGACAGCGCTCGACATGGCCCGCTGGTTCTGAGTTCGAATCCTGCGTCGCGACATGATGCCGTATTCGTCATTAAAGTCGTCCTCGTCGGAGGAGGCAGCAATGGAAACATTTCGATTATTAAGGAACTTCAAGTAGAGATACGCAAACAACATCCAGAATACGCCGATAGTCACACACCCACAAAGCGCTAAAGTCACGGCTGTAACGACAAGCGGATTATTGAAAGGCTTTCGAGAGAACGTTAATGTTCTTCTGCTACTGCTAACAGTACATGAAGTTTTGCAGAAAAATGGAGTCGTTCCAATCGAATTTGCATTGCTGCTATTGACGTTAATTTTATGAGCAGCATCACCGACTAATTGCGAGGACTCACTTAGAAGAAGCTGCAACAGCTGCAACAGAGTAGAGAAGGAGAGAAAATAAGCGATTAAACTTCCAAATGCCATTTTCTCTGGTTCTGCAGAGCTTCAGACACTCAAATATTTAATTTCTTCCTGTAAGAAGAAGGTCCAGTTATGGGTATTGTAGAGGCTGCTGCTGCACTTATAAAGCTTCAAGAAGAAGAAGAAGAGGAGGCCCGCCATTAATGCCAAGTGAGTAGCTGCGAGATGATTGATGTGAGATGTTGAGCGACTTTGTAGGAGAAGAAAAATCAAGCGGCCTCCGTATTACTGCAATTTGAAGAAAAAGCCAAACCCTGAGACACTTTATATCTCCGTTCAAAAAAAAAGATTGAGAGGTAGGGGGAGTCTAGTTTTGCATATAGGAGAGGTAAATTATTATGAAGTATGAAACTCCCCGAAACTTTCGTTTACAAAAGAACAAGTGATGGAATTTGAATATTTACATCATAGAAGACAAACACTCCGATTTTGTTTACATTCAATATCGCTAAAATCAAATTAGCAAATTCATTTTCATCACATTAGGTATGGATGGATTTCATATATAGTAAGTATCAAGTGGATTGATTTTGTAATTTTTACTCAACTATTTTACTCGTAAAGTTTATGGAGATATACATCTTACCTTTATGGATTTGAACATGTGACATTTTAAGAAGAAACACATATTTTTAACCATTAAACTCACATGTAATAATAGCATACACCATTATATATATTTTTGTGAATTAAACAAAACTTTCTTTGTAATGTTAGATGTTTTGTGAATTATATATATATATATATATATATATATATATATATATATATATAATTTTTTATTAAATATATGATAGAAAAGGATACTTATAAGATGTTTTAATTATTTTAATCACAAGAATGTTTTTATAGATTAAAATTAATTTTAAAATATAAAAACTTGATGAATTTTACTAGTTTTTAATAAGCAAATTTTTAAATATTTAGTAATATTTTTGTAAAAGTATTCAAATTTCTAAGTATTTTATAAAAGTTTATATAAAATATTGGCAATTTTTAAGAGAAAATATTTTATTTTCCTATAAAATTTGAGTGAATCATTTTTAGAAAAAACTGAAATCCTTGAATAATATTTTGAGAAAAAACATGGAAAATTAACCCATAAAATAAATTTAACCCCTAAAATTTTTCCTAACAACCACTTGATCTATAAAGTATCATATTCTATTTTAAAATCTTTGATCAATTTTTATTTTAAATTGAATTTTTTAATTATTATTATTTTTATGTTAATTTACTATTAAATCTCTTTTTAATTGATTCAACTACTCAATATGATGATGATGATGATGATGATGATGATGATGATGATGATGATTAAAGTCCACTATTGGTCTATAGGACCTTAAGATTTTAAGTGATTACTTGCGATTCTTTATAATTTTGTTTATGTGCTCGGAAAGAATTAAGAGAAGCTTTCCAAGATCACCATACTTTTGTTGAGTTAAGAGGTTAGAAAGGCTAGTAGTGTGAAAAATATTTTGAAAATGAGATCTAATATGGGTATAGGTTGGACAATCTGAGAGAAAGTGATTTTCATCTTCAACCTTCTTAGTGTCACAAAGGTGACACACTCTTTCATCCCATGGCGTTTTAGGAATTGACCAACGCCTAGTTTCACTATGCAGCTCGTGAGAATTTGTTCTTATCTTAGCAATGCTCTTTTTTTTTCCATTACACTTGCAAAACAAATAGATAATTTTGATCTTCTAGATTAGGGTTGAATACATCCTTATGATACCTTAATTTTCTTTTTTCCTCTAACTCTTTATCACACCACATTTTCTCCTTAAATTTTGATTTGACAATATTTTTAATAGTATATTTATTTTGCAAACTGATGTCTTCCATGATTCCCCTATAGTTCAGCCAAAACAAGGCATCTTTATGCCATCCTCGCTTGAGTCGATGGTGGTTATGACTCGATTTTGAAACAATTTTAGGAAGCCTCTTGTCTTCCATGTTGTTTAACTTCTTCTTATACATTAGGTATCTAGTCATAGCCATGCTCTCAATGAGGGAGAGGCTTGTTTCTAAGAGGAGGATGGCATATGGCGTATTTCCTTTAATTTTGAGATTATAGGTTATAAAATTATTTTGTATTTGCTCTATCTTTCTCCAGGATTCACGAGATATACTACAGCCCCAGACTTCACATCCATAAAGAATAACAGGTGTAACAAGAGTCTCAAAGAGGAGTTTCTTCTTATCCCAACTCCAAAGATCAGTTGATTTACAATTGTTTTCAAGCCCATAATAAGCTTTCCATCCCCCAATAATCCTTTTCTCAATGCTATAATTCCAATTGAGCTTGTGGTGAATATCAATTCCAAGATATTTGTATGAAGTCACTTCCTCCAAGTTGTTGTTTTCATATACAAAGGTATCATAAGGGATCTTATTGGATTTAATAATCATGACCTTAGTCTTATCAGTATTAACAGTCATACCCATATTGGAGCAAAAATCCTTGAGGATTCTTAGTTGGTTTTTCAATATCATGGGGACTCCTTTCCATAAGAATGATATCATTGACATATAGAAGAAGATTCATGACTATACCAGTGAGAGTAGGGCTGACACAACCTTCTTTTTCCAAGCAATCTTCAAACTTGTCAATGTATATGCCAAAAAGGGTAGGGGACAAGGGACAACCTTGTTTGACTCTGATATTGCAATTAATCTCTTTTGACCAGCCCTCAATGTTTTTAAACTTAGCAATAATGTTCTCATACATCCTTATTGCAACAACCCTCAACTCGAGAGACACTTTTATCTCTTCCAACCTATTCCAAAGGTTTTTCCTAGGAACCATGTCAAAATCTTTTCTAAAGTCAACAAAACAACACAAAAGATTGGTTTTAGTATTGCAGAACTCCTTTGCAATGATCCTAAAGGTAACAAGATGGTCCACAGTTGAATGATATCTCATAAACCCGGCTTGGCCTTTAGCTCTTTTACCGTGACTTTCTATCCAAAGGATAATCTTCTTTTCCAGAATAATTCCATAAAGCTTGGCTAAAATCGGGCTAATCATAATGGTCCTATAATTAGAGGGAATGTTTCTATCCCCATTTTAAAAAATAGGAACAATGAGGATTTGCATCCAAGGTTTAGGGAAGCCCTGCTTGACTACTAAATTGAAGGGCTCGTGTATGTGAGGAATAAGGATTGGCCCTCCGATTTTAAAATTCATCTTGGTATCATTCAATGTCCTTAGCTTTCTCATTCGCAAGCTGCTTAACCCCGAACTCTATGTCATCTAAAGAAAAAACTTCTTCCTTTCAAGGGATAATAGGAATGTTGTCCATGGCATTAGGGAACTCGTAAAGACTTTTAAGGTATGAATTCTAGTCCCTTAAGGGAATCCTATTATTTTATTTAGTATTGTGGTTTAGAATTTGGCTCTAGAACTTCTTAGGATCCATCTTATATAGTTGTGAAAGTTTCTCTTGCCTTTTATTGATATAGTGCCTTTTTTTCTTTTTAATTAGGGCTTTGTACGTATTGATCTTATCGCGTTTTAAGGACTCATTAGAAGCATCCCTAATGGATTTTCTAGAAATTTTACATTCTTTATCATACCAAACATTGGTCATTCTATTATTCTTTATCATCAGTGTATGTTTCCACCACTAATGCAGCAGTAGAGACAACCAGCTCAATCGTTCTACTCCATACACATGTATGTGTCACATTTGATAAATTCACCATAGTGATTTCTTTATTTTATGGCATCCTCAAAATTTTAATGTTCTTGTGTTTCTACAAGTTGTGGAACCAAGCGATGTCGAGTAATGTCCACCTGGGATAGACAAGTCATCTGCATCATAGGTTTCATGCGTAGAGTTAAATATCCTTTAAATCTCAAATTTGTTGTATTTATGTTGTTGAATTTTACTATTTTGTACTAATAGTTCAATATTATTAATATGTATGCAGGCTGCTGATATTTTTTCCAGTTCTAGTACTAATCCTCTCCCTGGGCACCTGCCCAGATCTTATGAGTTACCTTACTCCAGGCCAAGGGTTCTTCCATCACTTATACAGTCTATGGGGGTCCATCACTGCCCACCCCCAACATCTTTCGCATTCCATGCATCCTTAATGGATCCACCCACAATCCACTCATCCACACCACCTCTTCCATCACATCCATCCACAATGGATGCACCCGTATGCCACCCCACCCCACCACCATTTCCATCTATGCCATCGAATGAGGATGCCACAATAGAGGTTGCCTCGAAGCAGGTTGTACAATCGAGAGCTCCACGTGTTATCGATTCTCCATCAAGGCATGAGATATTCACGGTGAGATAATGTGTTGATGATAAATTTTTATGTATCATGAATGGACTTGATTTTATGCATATTTGTTTAAATTTCATTATTTGATCCTTGTAACTGATGCAGCGTGGCATCGCTGAGAGATTAGGGTCACAGAGGAGGGTACCACCCTCATGATTGTTAGTACAAATGGATTAAAATTAGATGTGGTTAGATGGTTGTGTAGGTCAAATAAAAAATGTTCTTGTATTTAAATGGTTGTGTATGTTGCACAAAAAACTCAAGGTACCACACATTTGGAACTATTTTGAGTCCAAGAACGGGAAAGGGGAGTAGGTGCATGCATAAAAAGAGTGTTATGCAAGAAAGAAATGCAGTTCACAACCACTCCCCTCATTCAATATGTGAAATCCATTATTGAATAACGTTCTTCAGTAATGGGAGAGGGAACAAAAACCCATGAAGACCAATCACATGGGAAAGGACATGTACATAGAAAGTTTTGGGAGGTGGTCGATGTATATCGATCACAGTAATACGAATGCAAAACAATCCAAAGAACTCATGGATTCCATTCAGTTCGAACATCATACAATGAAATAGTTGAAATATGGATGAGAAAAATCTCTTTCTTATGTGGTCAATGTAGTAGTAATGAATGGGATGATTTTGAATCGATAGACTAGGTTGATAGATTGGATCGTGTATCACTCCCCATTGGTCGATGTATAACTATGGAATTATCCCAGTTGGAGGAGAACTAATCAAATATTGTATCATATTATGATCACGTCTCAGATATCGTAATGCCAAGTTCGATGAAACCTTCTATTAAATTTTGAATAACTATAATCAATGTTTTATGCTTTGGTCATTTAGTGGACTCACATGTTGGCACACCATTTTTGTAGGGAGCATATACGCAGTGGTTACACCAAGAGGTAATGAATGGGGCACTGATTATTGGTTGGCATGTTGCTTAGAGGGAAATCAAACCCTCATGCGATCAATAACATACTCTGAAGGCATTGAATTTTCAATTGCATCAATGGTTATTAAAGGAGAATATATGACACATGATGAAAGAAAATGGAAGAAATATGGTTATGTAATTCAATTTTATAGACCGGGTGAAGTTGTATACCACTTTACAAACTTGGTTGGTGGTACAAACCTCCAACTACAAACAATGTCGAGTAAGAGCTCATCGAAGGTATGATTCTTCTTGCCTTACTCTGAGCACGAGAAGTTAATAGAGACCATAAGTATTAGAAGTGATCCTGATGATCTACTTGAATTTTGATAGGTATGTAAAAGGAATAATTGAAAAAATATTTCAAATTTATGAATGATTGAAATTTTGGCTTCCTGCTATGGTTGTTATGGCATTCTTGTATGTTGTGATTCTTTTTTGTTGTTAGGGAACTATGCTTATCCTTCCCTTTCCTTTCCTTTCCATGTCATTCCTTTCCTTGCCATGTCATGCCATACCTTTCCTTTCCATGCCATGCCATGCCTTGCCTTGTCATGTCATGCCATGCCTTGCCTTGCCTTTCAATGCCTTTCCTTGTCATGCCATGACATGTCATTCCATGCCTTGACTTGCCATGCCATGCCTTGCCATGAATTATATTTCCATGCCATGTCTTTCCATGCCTTACCTTTCCATGCCATGCCATGCATTTCCTTTCTATGCCATGCCTTGACTTTCCATGTTATTCCTTGCATTGACATTCCATCCCATGCCTTTCCATGCCATCCCATGTCTTTACATTCGATGCCTTTCCTTTCCATGCCATGCCTTGTCTTTCCATGCCATGCATTTCCTTTCCATGCCATGCATTGCCATGCCTTGCATTTCCATGCCATGCCATGCCTTTCCATACCATGCCATGCCATGCCTTGCCATGCCTTGCCATGCCATGCCATGCCTTGCATTTCCTTTCCTTGTCATGCCATGCATTGCCTTTACATGGCATGGCATGCCATCCCTTGCATTACCTTTCCTTTCCATACCATACCATGCCTTTCCATGTCATGTCATTCCTTTCCTTGCCATGCCATGCCTTTCCTTGCCTTTTCATGTCATGCCATGTCATGCCATGCCTTGCATTGTCTTTCCTTGCCTTGCCATTTCATTCCAATTGTTGCCATGCCTTTCCTTTCCTTGCATTTCCATGCCATGCCTTACCATGTATTTCCATGCCATGTCATTCCTTTCCATGCCATGTCATTCCTTTCCATGCCATGCCATGCCTTGCCTTGACTTTCCTTGCCAAGCCATACCTTTCCTTGCCAAGGATTTGCACAAAATTATCCATCATTATGTTCCTCTGTTGCATGAGGGATTCCTTGAGCAACATTTTGAAAGGATTTCATGTCCCATCGTCTTTCTTTTCTCTCGCCATGAGAGGTTGCTTAGGTGTGTGAGAGATTTTTTCCTTAAGACAAACACGCTCGAGACCCAACTTTTTGTACCTTGACCTCATCGGGGAAATGCATTTAAAAAGGAAAAGGAACATACCACTCTGATAACACTAATCTAGATTTTATGAGCATAACGAAATGAATACAGATTATTATTATTATTAACACATAAACACAAGAATAATCGAGATACAATAAGAGATATACAATAAAATTGGTTTCTATTCAATAAGAAAATGTGTTGAAACTATAAAATGCAAAAAAAAACAAGCTTGCTAGAATGGTGGCGAATTATCTCTGAGAAAAGATGTGACATATTCGTTCATTTGAAACAAGATGGTTACAATGAGGCTCTCCAAGCCTTTTTTACAATAAAAAAGAATTCCAAAACCCTATACATCCAAAAACCTAACACTAGGAGATGAAGTGCCAAAAGTCATGTGGGCCACGATGGGGTAAGTTATTACATCAACTTCCCGGGGTCATAACTTTTGCATATGATCTTTGTTTTAGGTGCAAGATAGCTTGTTGGAAAGGTCTATCCAAGGACTACATATGCTGCCATCAGAATCTGACTACATTTATAATTTGACTATGGAAATCCCTCAAAACGTTATTTGGGGCCTCAAAACGACCATGGAAGTCGGGGACCCAAAAACTAGAAAAAAACAGTCAAACTGGAAAAATGCCAAAATGAGCCAGTTGGAAGAGGTGGGAGGCCACCGACATCCATATGGATCAATTTCAATGCATTCTCTATCATTTCTCGATCGAATATTTTACCTGAATGCTCTATCATTTCTCTCTCACAATTTAATATCTAATTGAATAGTTATGTGAGTTCTTTGCATGGTGCCATATAGCATAGACTGTGCATTTACCTTCAATGCATGGCGCATTTCCCTTCATTTCACATGAAAAATACATACAAGCACATACAAGCAAAGGCATGAGGGAAGGAAAACATTTAAGCACATTTTAATTTAGAACGAGACCAACACATCCTAAATATATCTATATATGTTTAAAGATGGTGCTAAGCATGGCCATGGATACGTGGAGTATGCCCAATTTTCTTTCCATTATCACTAACATGTAGCCAAGTTGAATTTCAATTGATGGGTGAATTCAAATTTTTTGTAATTTTGATATAATATTCAACAAACGATATAGACATAATCTAAGCTATTTGTCCTAGCACAAAATTTTAGACAATGAATGCTAAATATAATAGATAACATTAATTTGTTAACATTTAAAGTTGGACAAATATTTGCAAATTAGGAGCTTGAAACCTAAAAAATGGCTTTGATAAAATAAAACTGCCTCTAAAAAAGGTCAAATAAAACCACAAAGAAAATTATCGAAAAACATTTGATTGGAAAAACAAAGTATCCATGGATGAAAACTTAAAAATTAAGTTAAGCATTTTTATTTGTGTGCTCAAATAATGGAAAAATAGAAAACAATTAACAATAGTCCATGATGTCTTA